>JAANYP010006814.1:0-260000 GCA_020465985.1 Centrapalus pauciflorus | reverse complement strand
AAAATTTTCAAATAAATCTATATTTTTCTTTCTGAATAAATTAAAATTCCAATATAAAACAATTCAAATAAGATATTAATCTAAAGTGTATCGTCAATCAAATATAAACCAATTCAAAATCTTATCTTAAAGTTAACTTTTTCTAGTTTTTCTTTTATCGCTCTATTCAATTATCCGTGTAATGCACAGGTTATAAACTAGTAATCAATAAAACAAATATTACAGTTGAAACTTTATAAAAAATATAAGAAAGTTTTGAAGACCGTATCAATTTTGCATAAACGGTCCTTATTATCACTGTTTACTTGCAAAAATGGTCTCTCTACTGTTAACTTTAACAATCAAATGGTTAAATCTTTTATAATGACCATTTTACCCTTTTCTTTGATAACATTTTGGTCCCTCAAGTTTGTAGTTCATTTTAGTTTTGGTCCCTCAAGTAAATTTTTTTATTTAACTCTTTTATTATTATTATTATTATTATTATTATTATTATTATTATTATTATTATTTATTTAACTTTTTACATATTAATTTATTTGTTTATTAGGTTTCCTATATTTTAATATATTTTTCAGTTTAAATTACAAACTTATTAATTTTTATTATTATAAACAATAGTATCAAATTAGAATCCATTACGTTTTTTTAGCTTTTTCGAATGAAAAAAATACAAATATTTTATATTGTAGTTTTCCAAACCAAAAAAATTTGAATCTTAAGCTTTTATTTCTTTTTACAAACGAAAAAAAGTTACTAACCATTCATGTTAAATTTTTTTCATTTTCAAAACGTAAAAAGCTACGAAAACCTATCTGTTTTTTTATTTTTTTCTGCACAAAAAGATTCAACCTATTCTGATTTTATGTTTTGGTAAACGAAAGTAAGTACAAAGATTTCTGTTATTAGTTTTTGCAAATGAAAAATGTATGAATAATTCTGATTTTCAGTTTTTCCAAACAAAAAAATCATTTCATTTTTCTAGTTTTTCGAACCAAACCATTATCTTTTATTTTTTTTGTCCGAACGAAAAATTACGAACCATTACGTTTTAAAGTTTTTTTAAAAAAAATGAAATACTGTGTAGCCTTTTTGTTCGTAAAAACAAAAAAAATGAAATGGTTTGTAGTTTTTTAAGATTGAAAAAAGTTGCAAACGTAATGATTAGAATAACATGAAAACGGAACGAAAAATAGACTATTTCATTTTTTGAAAAATCGTATTTTGTACGTTTGGAAAAAGCTAAAAAAATCAAAATGAGTCTATTTTTTGTTCGTTTTTTATGTTATTTAAATCATTACGTTTTATATTTTTTTCAATAGTAAAAAACTAAAAACCATTCCATTTTCGTAGTTTTTCCAAACAAAAAGGCTACACACTATTTCATTTTTTAAAACGACTTTAAAGCGTAATGGTTCGTAGTTTTTCGTTCGGAGAAAAAAATAAAAGGAATTGGTTTGGTTGAAAAACTAAAAAAATAAATTGATATTTGTTTGGAAAAACTCAAAATCAGAATTATTCATGGTTTTTTCGTTTGCAAAAACTAATAACAGAATTGTGTGTATTTATTTTCGTTTTCCAAAACAAAAAATCGGAATGGGTTGAATTTTTTGGTGCAGAAAATAAATAAAAAACAGATTGGTCTTCCTAGCTTTTTACGTTTTAAAAAGAAAAAACTTAAAACATGTATGGTTACTACCTTCTTTTCGTTTGAAAAAACAAATAAAAGGAAATGGATTATAAGTTTCAAAACTTTTTCGTTTGGAAACTACAATATAAAATGATTGTATTTTTCATTTGAAAAGGCTAGAAAAGGAAATGGATTCTAATTTGATACAATTGTTTATAATAAAAAGAAATAATTAAGTTTGAAATTTAAATTATAAAATATATTAAAATATAGGAAACTCAATAAACAAAAAAATTAATACATAAAAAGTTAAAATAATAATAATAACAATAATAATAAATAATAATAGTTATAATAATAATAATAATATAATAATAATAATAATAGAGTTAAATAAAAAAATTACTTGAAGGATCAAAACTAAAATAAACTAAAAACTTGAGGGACCAAAATGTTATAAAAGAAAAGGGTAAAATGGTCATTATAAAAGATTTAACCACTTGTTTGTTAAAGTTAACGGCAGAGGGACCATTTTTGCAAGTAAACAGTGATAATAAGGACTGTTTATGCAAAATTGAAACTACGGGGACCGTATCCAAATTTTTATGCAAACCACAGGGACCATTTATGTAATTTACTCTTTTTTTTTATGTAAATATTAATATTTGAAGGAAAAAAAAAAGATAGAATGCTCATATATGCAAATTGAGAACCAACCCACATCCATCAAGTGACAATTTTGACCCAACGGGCCAATCCGAACGGTTAAAACTTTTGTTCCTTCATTGATGCATTTCTTTAATGCATTGAAACATATATAGGTAGCTTTTATCTTCCATTGTAACTTGTCATTTGTGAACTTTAGACAGTATTTGGGTTGCTCTCATGCACATCAAAACATTCCTCAATCTGGCCATCATCTTGGATTCATATGTTGATTACGAGCTTAAATCGACGTCGTGTTAATTTAAGCTAGTGCTTCGTTTGGTGTTTATATAATGGCCATTGCACCTGAAATAAAATCTTGTAACAGGTTATCAAGTAAGAATTGACAAAAGCATCTGTTTCGCATTTATTCGTACTGCAAGTGTAATACCATCCTTGCAATGCAAATTTCTACTCAATTATTTCATTTGTGGGTTATTTTCTTCATGTTATTACCCTTTATTAAGAAGAAAATCAGTTTCTAACTTAAAATTTCCATGGTCTTGGAAGTTAGACAGCATAAAAGACAGAAATTAAACTATATACTACTTGATAATTAAGCCATGTTTACCGTTTACGTGCCTAGCTAGCCAAAGTGAACCAATATAAGTTTGTTCCTGAATGATCAAGAAAAAACAAACTAACCAGCATCATCCTAACCCCTCTTTACACTGAGCATAAGGCTCAAACCCAGCAACTGTGGGTCCAGAAGTGCCAGCAGCACTCGATGAGTCTTTTGAGAAACCACCAATGCTCGTAGGACCAAAGAAACCATTTTGATGATGACCCACAAGCACAAAAGGAGGCATCCCAAAGTGAGCAGGATCACAAGTAGTCCTCTTCACAAGGGGGTCAGTACCCCTTAAGGATCCACGTTCGCCACCGCCATCAAACTCCCTGTAGCGATGGAGATACACAGTCAAGGGCTCGATATAATCATCAAATCCCAGTTTGTTCATAGCCCAGAGCACATCTTCAGCTGTGATGGTCTTCCTTTGCTCACGCTGGCAGCGGTCATTTGCCTCGCCTGTGACAAAGCTAATGTACTCAGAAACACATTCTTGGATAGTTTCTTTGGCATCATCAGAGATCTTGGCATGTGGAGGGAGGATCTTTCGCATTATGCGGATCACGTTTGCTATTGGCATGAAACGGTCCTGTTCTCGAACAGTGCACTCATTGTCATCGTTGTTGCTCATTTCTGGTAGATTTAGCTTCATATCCGAGTCTTGGATACCTAGCAAATGAAACATATATGCAAGTTTAGTAATTGAATGTCAAAATAAACATAATTAACTTCTTCAATTTATATCATAATGATTACCAAAAATATCACTATATATATCTTCTTTATTGATTAACTTCAAGGTAAAATGGGAAAAGAGTGAAAGTAAAAGGAGGTGAAGTGTGCAAAGATAACAGATTCTGGGGTCAAAATGGAATAGTGATATTCTTGCATTGCATGCATGCCACTTGTTCTACAATATTTGTGTCCTTCAATTCACACACACTGTAATTAACACATTGATCGATCTTGTACACAAAAACTCAAGAATCAAACACAGTAACTCCAAATTGATGATCAGCAGTATTTGATCCATAGCCTTAACAAATCAGTGTTTACCCTTCCAAGCTAGGAAATAAAATCCATATACTAAACAAAACGAAAGATTATTGATCAATTTACAGACGAAAGATTATCGATTCTACTAACCTACCATTTCCCTTTGACCCTTTTGGCATGGTGGTGAATTAAAAAGGGGAAATATATATATATATATATATAATAACCTGTTGTATACTTGAATTTGACTTTTCCTTTTGTGATTTAGCTACTTTAAGAAAAGTCTTCCTTTGATGATCTTCGATTCCCTTTTTCGATTTTTTGTGCCTTCAGCCTTTCGATTTCAATTGCAATGGGATTCAAACCAAATTATAGAAACCCCTCTTTTACCTCCAGAGACATCAGAGATTAGAAATGAAAAAAACCATCAAACAGAATATCGGAGAATGAGAGAAGTAGAAAACACCGACCGCATGCAGAAGATGAAGTAAACTGTTTCTCTCTCCTTCAGCCTTTCACGCAGGGAAACCCTAAAACGAAGAGCTTTTTGATTTTGAATCCAAATGGCAAACGAAAGTTGGGTTTTATGGTTTGGTTTCCACCGATTGGTTTATCAAAGCGGTTTGAAAACATTTCTTTTCCTCCTCAATTTTCAATTCTAACCCTTCATCTTTCTCGACTTTTCATTGTTTACATGTATCATCTGGATGACTGGATAATTACGTCAACAGTACTTCATTGTAATTTTTTTATATTAAATAATAAGATTAATATTGAAAAAAACCCTATTCTCACTGAACTATTTTTCCGAGTGTTTAAGTCTCTAAACAAATTTTGTCTAATTCAAAACTATATATTTTTAATCTGCTACCTGCTTAACAGGTAAAACAGTTAGTTCCTCGAATAGTTTATTATTAAAAAAACCAACTTTCTTTTTCAATTTTCACGATTAAGTCATTGGACTTTCTTTTTACTTGTTTAGGTCACTATATTGTTTACTGGTTAGTGACCTTAACAGGTCAAATATATAGTTTTGAATAAGACAAAAATTGTCCAGGGACTTAAACACTCGTAAAAAAAGTACAGTGACTTAATCGATAAATTCATGAAAGTTCGTTATGTTTTTTCAATATTAACCCTAAATAATATACTAACTTTTTTATATTAAATATAAAACATTCTCCAAATCAAATATATTAATCAACTTAATATTATCATATAAGAAACTAAAAATAACTAACGTAACAGTTGATTTGTCCAATCAATAACTTTTTTACTGAAATGACAATCTGGTTGTTATCAACGGTGTATTATTTTATGCAACAAAATGGTTTTTAATTAATATATTGATATTTTGTGTAATTTAAAAAAAATAACTAAGCAGTTTTAAGAATTCAACATACGTGTCTGGATAACAACTAATCTCCTATTTTAGTAAAGCAAAAATTGTCGATTGGACAAAAGAATTGTCACGTCAGGTGTTAATTACTTTCCAATCGATAATATTATCTTGATTGACTTGATTTAGAGTATCTGACATTTAATAGAAAAAATTAGTATGTTATCTTAGATAGAAAGAGATTAATATGTTATTTAAATAGAACAAAAGTGATAGTAAGTCATTTTTGATACAATTAACCCAAATACAATTACATATTTCCCATCATTGCGCGCGCGTGCGCGCGCACACACACACACACACACACACGTGAATGATCATTGTAGAATCTAATATTTATGTAGTCATAAAGAACCAATATGAACCCTTTGATCATCTAAATCAATGGTGATATATGAAGTGACTTTTTGTAATAAAATATCATTTTTTCTGTCAAAAGGTTATGAAAAAATAAAAAATTTTATTTTACTTTTCTCTCTTTTTTACCAGTTTCAAGAATCTCTCTCTCTCTCTCTCTCTCTCTCTCTCTCTCTCTTATTTATTTCTTAATCATTTTGTTCTTTATTTTCATATGGAGATTGGAAAAAATGAATATTAATTCAAAGATTTCTGGATTTATGCATTTTAACCGGTCTTTTTCATCTTAATCGGTGTTCTTTCATTTTCAATATCATAGATTTTTGGTTTTGTTCATCAACATTGAAGATGAAGATGAATACATCAATAGAAGAGTTTAGAGCTTCACTCCCTTGCAAGATTTTTAATACTTCTCAAAGCATATGCAAATGCAAACATTTTAGCTCCATATCCGGCCAGCTCCTTTAGATTAAGTCATCTTAAAAACCCCTTTGCTCCCAATCGGATCTTTCTCATTCAAAATGTATGCTAGTACCATTGTGACATCAATGCAATCTTTCGTATGCAAATTCCATAAAAACTCTGTCAAATATCCTCACATATCTTTACATTTCAAAGCTAGAAAGTCTAGAAGACACACACTTATTGGTAAAAGTAAATAGACATATATATAATATCAATAAATTGAAAAAAAATTATGTTGATATTGATTAAAAATATAAAGGATAATAGCATATTGGGAATGGTCGTAGTTGTATTTTTAATTTCATTTTTTATAATAGTCGATAGTAATTGATAATAAATGTTTATGAATGCTTAATTTAATGTTTAGTTATTTATTTATTACCTTTTTAATTAATTATTTTATGCTACACAAATAAACAATGATAAAACAAGGAGGAACATTGTATTGATCGAACTTCGGTAAATTTACCCTAATGATTTTTCAAGTTTTGAATTGGTTCGCGCGTCTTGATGTTCAACTTAGCAATTTAAATCATCATATGATAGAGGATGAATGATTTATGGGTTTAAAAGATGTTGGAGAACTCTTAAACTAAGAAGTTTGTGAAGGCAAAGAAACATACAACATTTGATATTGTTTATTTACTCATCAAGTTGGTGGTAATACTTCAGATGGCAATGGCTAGTGCATTATGGACGTTTTGACAATGACATGTATGAAAAATAAGCATAAGTTGCACAATAGTGAAAGTGATCAAATATAAAACGATTGTTTACTTACTCATGCAGAGAAAAAATTATGATTAGTGATATTCAAAGGTATAAAAACCAAAGGAGAAAATTTGTAGCTTCATGTATGATGATGCTTTAAAATATTAATTGAAAATAATTATATTTCGTTTTGATATTATATATACATATAATTTGCAAATGGGCTGCCAAATGCAAAATTACAATATATCCAACCATGATTGGTTGGTTGTTTTTTTTTTAATTTAAATTTTCATAACATACCCTTATGTTAGTGTTATTTTTTATTTAACCCTTTAATTTTAATAAATTTTTGTCTAGTCCTCTTTTAACATTTATTGTTACAATATTTTCTTACACATTTAAATTTATGATTTTAATTATACATATGTTTGGAGGTGTCTTTTAAAGCTATTATGTTATGTTTATTGTATGAAAAATACTTTATTATTCAATTGCATGATACAATATTCTAATGAAATTGATTTATAAATAAAATGTAACTAAGTAATATTTAGATTTTTTTATTAAATATGATTATGTTTAACATTGAACAATACTATTATAAGGTTGACAAGCCCTAAATGATGTATTGTAGACATCACCATTATAACTTTATTTAATTTAATCGTAAAACTAACAAATTAAATTCGTGATTAAATCTAATCACTGTCAAAATTTTAAATTATGGTTATGAATATTTAATTATTCAATTCCAGTTTCGATCCGATTTAATAATGCATGATCTATAATTTTAGCATCGCAAAATCTAGAAACCAATGATAGGAACCAACTAACAATATTATTTGGTTTCCTTCTTGATATATATAGCAACGCGTAGGTCTTCAATAACTCGTTTTTGTAGATTTTAGATATTTTTCTAAATAATTTCAGGGGCGGACTTAGCTTTGAGGGATGGGTGTCACTCGACACCGATAATTTTTCAAAATACTGAGTTACATATGTATCAAAAATCCAAGTGACACCTAAGATTTTTTTTGAGTGACACCTACGAAAAATTTACACAATTATAATATATAAATCTAATTTATATATGTTGTTTTTATTACTTAAATTTATTGAAATAATACTGAGTTTTAATTAAAAAAATTTAGAAAAGCCCAACAAAATATAAAAATAATATTAAATAATAAATTAAGTGAATTAAGTTAGCCCAAAATTTTTTAAAAAGCCCAAAAAGACTACCCAAACCTGATGAGTGATGCTTTGAATAATATATTAAGAATGTGAAAGACGATCCAAGAATTTCTAGCTTGAATGGAATTGGAGAGCTTGCTAAATTAATGGTGGAAACTAGAAGCATCTTTTGTATCTTTTGATTTATCGATTGTTAAAGCTTACATTAGTTTTACCCGTCGCAATTGCGATAGTTGAAAGATATTTTTCTGCGATGAAGTTGGTCAAGTCCGAATTGTGCAATTCGATTTGTGATGATTTTATGACCAATTGTTGCATTTGTTGTATTGAGAATGAATTACTTTTCAATATTTCGAACGAAGATGTCATGACAAGATTTCAAAAGATGAAGACTTGAAAACAAAATTTGTAAAACTTTAATACTTACGATACTTATTGTTTTAAGTTTTAATGGTATTGTACTATGTATGTTTTTAATTAGAAAAATCTTGTTATTCGTTAATTTTGTGTTGGCAACTCGTTTAGGTGACCCGATCCATCTTAAAAATATTTTGAAAATCTAATTGTTAAATTTACTCTAAAAAATGACACCGATAAGAAAAATTCCTGGATCCGCCCCTGAATAATTTATGGACTTTTATATCTTGTAAAATATAGATAATTAGCATATTGTAAAATATAGATTTTGTTTTTACTATAATTTTATTTTGAAAGCATGAAATCTAAAATAAAACTATAGGAAATGATTATCTTTGGCATTCCTAAATAAACCGGTGAAATTATTTAATTTTTTAAAAATAGGTTAACAATGCTATTGGTTTAATCCAACAAAACAATAAATTCAATTTTATCTAACATTTGATAAAATAACTATCAATTAATAACACACTGTTTTAGAACATCAAATTAGATGGTTCAATATATATGATTAGTAGTAAAAATGACACATGAAGTCCATAAATGTGTCCACTAAAAAAAAATAATAAAAAACGTGTGTTGTATTTAAATGAGATGACAATTTCGGAACCGACACGAACCAAACACGACACGAATGTTTAGGGATGGCAACAGGCACAAACAGGTCGACACGAAAGTGACATGAATATAAATGGATTGGTTGTGGGTCGACCTACCAACCCGTTTTAACCAGTATAACTTGCTTTTTTATTTTAAGAAATTCAAATTATTATATTTTTAGTATTCTTATGGGTTAATATTGAAAAAAATCCTACGAACATGAATTTATCGATTAAGTCACTGTACTTTTTTATAGAGTGTTTAAGTTCCTAGACAATTTTTGTCTTATTCGAAATTATATATTTGACCTGTTTAGCAGGTCATTAACAGTGACCTAAACAAGAAAAAAGAAATTCCAGTGACTTAATCGTGAAAATTAGAAAAGAACGTTGGTTTTTTTAATAATAAACTATTCGAGAAACTAATTGTTTTATATGTTAAGCAAGTAGCTGATTAAAAATATATAGTTTTGAACAAGACAAATTAGGAACTTAAATACTCGGAAAAAAAGTTTAGTGACTTAATCGATAATTACATGAAAGTCCGTTGAGTTTTTTCAATATTAACCCTATTCTTATTATAGAATGTTGTTACTGGTACTTCTTATTTTTATAATAATATTATTATTTAATAATTGAATAATAATAATCTATTATTTATTTTGAGGTATTACATTTTTACTTTCTTTGCAAAAAGTAGTATTTAAAAACTATGTTATTGAATTTAAAATTTTTGATTAAAAATATTGAAAATCGATTCAGTTGTCGACCCAAGTAAACCGAAAACCAAATTGGTAAATCTCCAAAACTGAAATGGGATGATACAATCACGGCATGAAACGACACAAAAAAAAGTGACACGAACCAAACATGACTATGAACAAGTAAATAATAAATCGACACAAAACTGATACGTGAACACGTTAATTCGAACACGACACAGTTATCACATTTACATATCTTTAAATACGATGAATAAATTAAATATTTTTTTTAGATTTAAGAGAAATATTTAAAGAAAAAAAAAGGAACCACACACTTAAAAATATTGAAAACCGATTCAGTTGTCGACCCAAGTAAACCGAAAACCAAATTGGTAAATCTCCAAAACTGAAATGGGATGATACAATCACGGCATGAAACGACACAAAAAAAAGTGACACGAACCAAACATGACTATGAACAAGTAAATAATAAATCGACACAAAACTGATACGTGAACACGTTAATTCGAACACGACACAGTTATCACATTTACATATCTTTAAATACGATGAATAAATTAAATATTTTTTTTAGATTTAAGAGAAATATTTAAAGAAAAAAAAAGGAACCACACACTTAAAAATATTGAAAACCGATTCAGTTGTCGACCCAAGTAAACCGAAAACCAAATTGGTAAATCTCCAAAACTGAAATGGGATGATACAATCACGGCATGAAACGACACAAAAAAAAGTGACACGAACCAAACATGACTATGAACAAGTAAATAATAAATCGAAACAAAACCGATACGTAAACACGTTAATTCGAACACGACACAGTTATCACATTTACATATCTTTAAATACGATGAATAAATTAAATATTTTTTTTTAGATTTAAGAGAAATATTTAAAGAAAAAAAAAAGGAACCACACACTAAAAAAGGGGAAATGCTCAGACTCGCTTACATTCGAATTGATCGAACGGCTGTAATGACCCACATTACAAAGTTGCGGTAGATTCTTTCATCGCAGTTCCATTATATGCACCAGCCGGGAATCGAACCCGGGTCTGTACCGTGGCAGGGTACTATTCTACCACTAGACCACTGGTGCTTTTATTTTATTCAGTTAACTATATATATAACGTTTCTTTAATGACAATTTGTTAAAATTACTTGAGTAAATTACACGAATGGTCCCTGTGGTTTGGGGGTTTTTGCGGTTTTCGTCCCTCAAAGTTTTTTTTTTACACCATTGGTCCAAAAAATGCAAACCTTTCACACAAACGGTCCCCGCCGTTAAATTTAGCCGTTAGGCCAGTTAAGTCACAATGGCATTTTCGTCATTTTCATCTCAGGGACCATTTACGTAATTTTTAATAGTTTATCTTTTTTTTATTAATTTTATATTCATATAAGATTTGACGGAAAACGATTTTTCCGGTGACATTCCGGCGACTTTTGGTAATTTTCAGAAGCATGAAGCATTTTTCTATTGTTATTAATCTCATGGACGGTTTCTTTTTCGATCTCAGAGTAATGACAGAGTGGTTATCTTTCGGGACATGGAAGTTGAGCGGAAGGATTCCGATTTTGTCAAGGTTACAGTAAATGATATCATTTTGTTGAGTTTTGGGCTGACAGAAGAAAGCACACGCACTCCTCCCCTGTCAAACCCTATCGTCTTCTTCAATCAATCTCTCATGAAATCCTGCAAAACCCTATCGTTGACTTTAAAATGCAGCTTCTTCATCCATCTTAATTCCTTTTATATATACACATATATATATAAACACCCTTTACGTAGTCTTAAATCTCATCCATCCATCATTAATGGCTTCCACTAACCTTTACGTAGTCGTAAATCTCATCCATATGCCAATACACCCTTTACCCCTCTGTCTGCCAATCCATTAACAACTCAGCCAATACAAATATCTACGACTATGGCCACTCTTCCCTTCGTAAATCCATCTCCGCCGCCACTAAATTCTCCAACTCCATCGACAACTACTTTGCCTACACTGCTGCTCTGACCACCACTGCAATCGGTTTTCGATCTTAGATCACCTGAGACCACCGCCATCACAATCATTAACTTGTTGTTGATGGTTTCGTCCCCAAAACTCAACCTTAAAATTCTTGTCAATCACTCCTTACAATCACTTCCACCACCGCTGCCGCCATGGCGGGATCAGTTGACGATCTCGGAGGAAACTCATAGATAGGCTACATTATTTACATGAAAAGGAAGCTTTATATCAAGCTTCAAATCGAAAAATCAAAATGAAATCGAAATCAAGAAAAGGGATAGCAATCGAGAAAAGGAAGAACAGAAGGAGAACGAAACAAAGTCGTCGTCGATTACAGCTGGAGAAGGAAGGAAGCAGGCGTGAATGAAGAAGGAAGGAAGGTGTGAATGAAGACGGAATAACTGGCCTAACAGAAGCAACAATGATTACGCAAATGGTCCCTCACAATGAAAATGACATAAAAGCCCTTGTGACTTAACTGACCTAACAACTAAAATTAACGGCAGGGACCATTTGCGTGAAAGGTTTGCATTTTTTGGACCAATGATGTAAAAAAAAACTTTGAGGGACGAAAACCGCAAAAACCCCCAAACCACAGGGACCATTCGTGTAATTTACTCAAATTACTTTTAATCGACTCACTAAAATTTACTTTATTTTGTAATCAAATTGCACCATGATATGACATTATGTTACTTTCCATTAGTATGAAAGTTTGCAAAATAAAATAAAAATTTATTCCACGTAGGTTATTATTTATCGGTCCACGTAGGATTAATAACCGGTTTCAACCGGTTAACCATTGATAAAACCTTGATTTTTCTGATTTTTAGTTAGTTCAGGGTTTTTTATACAATAAAAAATGTTTTGGGGTTTTAATCACAAAAACCTGACAAGTTTAGGATTTTTTGCGCAATTATCCCATCATTTTACTAGTTTATTAACCAACAGACTACGTGAATACTTTTAATAAAAATTATTAACATAAAATATGTATAAAACTAAAATTAAAACATAAGACGATAAGAATATTATATTTAAAAAATATAAGAATAATATTATTCTTTGTTATAACTGTTATCTTTTTTGTTTTATAAATAAACTAAATATGAACTCATGTATTACGTGAATAATCTTTAATAAATATCTGGTTAAAAATGTATGTAAACTTAATATTAACCAAATAATGTTAATTCTTATAAAAGAAATATAAAAGTGTTGTTATTTGTCATATATATTATTTATCTATCTTTTTAAATATTCATTAACAGTAAGTTACTTTGTTTTAACATTATTTTAAATTTTTTATATCTCAATTTATATATATATTTAATCAATATAATTTGACATTTTAATTTTACAAAAAACACATGTTTATATATATTCTATAATAAATAACATGTAATGAAATATGATTTTTTTAATACAGTATTATGTTCACTTTTTGAATATTTAATAATTTTTATATAATTTGTATTTATTTTTGATATATATCAATAAGTTTATAAACTAATAATATATTTTTTAATTAGATATATTGATAAGTATATATATATAAGATATAATTTGGTTGTACATTTAAATCTTATCTATTTATTAATATTTAAGGATATAAGAAATAATATATTGCATAATCTTTTATATTTATTTTGTTTATAAATATTAGAAATAATGAAAATTGTATTATTTTATATTTTATTTTGAAAATATAGTTATCTTTTTAAAAGGAAATTTAATTGAAAATTTATGTAACATATTTTAAAAGAAAAAAGACCACACAAAAAAAAAGGAATGCTCAGATATGCTTGAATTCGAATTAATCGAATAACTGCAATGACCCACATTACAGAGTTGAATGTCATCATCGCAATCCAACAATATGCACCAGCCGGGAATCGAACCCGGGTCTGTACCGTGGCAGGGTACTATTCTACCACTAGACCACTGGTGCGTTTTGATTACTGTTTTTAAATAGATATTAATTAACGGAAAGCTAATAAATTAAGGATGACGTGGCAAAATGTCGATCAAACCCGCAGGCACAAACACAACACACCCACACCCTCCCTCGCGGTGTGTGGGTGAAATACGAACCGCTGAGCTGCGGTGGTTGAGTCTGACGGCGGGAAATGGCGGTCACACTGGCTTATTCTCCTCATCAATTCTTATCTTCATTTGGAATTGCAATACAACACCCAAGGAAGAGACTCATCAGCATGAGCTTCATTTGTTGTTCTTCCTCTCCACAAACGAATCCTGTTGTGAGGTAATTCTGATTCCGCAATTCTTTCTTTCTTATAAATTTCATTCGTTCTGGATTGTCAGTTTTTGAGAGATCATTTGACAAGTGAATCCAATGCTGTATCTCCGTCAATCTCTGATTGTCATGTCTACTCTAGAGTCTAGACGAATGAGATTTCGTTTTTAGAGTTGTTAGTTGTGCTGATAATCGCTTTGCAAGTACAAGTGCTAATTGCATTTCGGGTTGGAGTTTTTTCCAACAAATTCCAAATCACTTGGATAGTATATAAAGAAGATAAACAAGTGTTTCAGGACACTCTACCAACTTTTTTTTAAATAAAAATTTAAATGTTGTGGTTTGATTAGTATGATTATCTTGTTTTATGTCATAGTGGAGAAAATTCTAATGGGATATTTTGTTAAAAAGGAGTACTACTTGTTCATTTGTGGATTGGAATGATGACATTTTTAATTTTCCGGCTACAAAAGTAATTAGAGCTTATTCTCGCAATAAAGTTGTGTAATTTGGAGATGTTTTCTTAAGACTTACAGTTGGTAGCTGTTTTGTAGGCCTGAGTTGACTATCCGTGTTGGAACACAACTCATTCCACACCCCAAAAAGGTATGCTAGTTCCTCTTATGGTGGATTTAAAGTTTGTTTGCCTCTTGTATATAGAGTTGGAAAGTAATTTATATCCTTATGTACTCTTGTATTTGTTATGTTTAATAAAAATGCTGTGTTTCAAGGAAAAAAAAGTTTAAATTGCCGTTGGATCAACCTCTGTCTGTCAATTTCTTTGAAGGTTAATACAGGTGGGGAAGATGCTTTCTTCGTGAGCAGTTACAACGGGGGAGTAATTGCTGTTGCAGATGGTGTTTCTGGGTATATGGTGTTGTTTCCTTTGAAGTCCAAAATGGAGGCAAAATTTTAGTTATTTTAGATATTCCACATAGCAAGCTCACGTAAAATGCTGATAAGATCTGTCACTATGCCAAAAAACAAGCACTTTTGGAGCTGTTAACTGTATATTAAAAAAGAAGATTCTTCAATTTGTTAACATGATCTTTGATCTAAACTGCATATACCCTTCTCCTTTTCAATTCATGACTCTCATGCCTGGTAGGTGGGCAGAAAAGGATGTGGATCCAGCACAATTCTCTCGTGAAATTATGAGAAAAGCTTCATCTTTTGTCGAGGATGAGGAGGTATCTTGTCTCACCCGTAATTGTCTACTCCTTGCTCACATGGAAATTGAATGGATTCCATTTCTAAAGTCCCGCAAAATGACAAAAGCATTGACATTTCCCTTTTGGCAAGTTTTTAGGTCAAACTACCTATGAGTCCATTGTCGGTTGTCATGATTACGACGTATTGGAGCTACTGACTATGGTCTACAAGATCCATTTTTTATTGTTATTGGAGGGAAATTTAGAGCATTTGACGAGTAGTGAAACAATTGCGTAGAACTTATGCTGTGATATCAATACATGCACAAATCTTATGCTGTTTTGATATTTCTTATATCTAATCTTTTTGCAAGTGACGTGTTTGGATGCTGGCACAGGTCAACTATGATCCTCGGATTCTTGTTAGAAAAGCACATGCTGCCACCTCTTCCACAGGTTCAGCTACTGTGTATGTTTTGACGTATATTCTGATTGATCACAAATCACTTGGTGCATGCACATTTAAGCCCATGCTCTGAATATTTGAATTAATGCTTTCGGCTTTGTAGCATCGTTTCCATGCTAGACAAGAACGGGATTCTAAAGGTTGCCAATGTTGGGGATTGTGGACTTCGGGTTATTCGCAAAGGTAAGGCAATATTCAACATTGTTGTTTAACCTCGAAATCCATTAACTATCCACCTACATATGTTTTTAATTAGTAACATTGCTTCTCTAAATTTTGAGCGTATAGGTCAAATAATCTTTTCCACTTTTCCACAAGAGCATTATTTTGATTGTCCATATCAGTTGAGCTCAGAGGCAGTCACCCAGACATATCTAGATGCCACGGTAAGAAGGTTCATGGATCTACCAACACTAGAAAGTAGTTTTTTTTAATACCTTTTTTTAGTTTAAAAACATTTAAAATATAGAAGTTTGTTATTATACTGTATATTATAATTATGCATACTTTGGAACTTATCTCGTTATTTTATTAGTGTGAAAATTTGTTAACAGAGGACCCTAACGATTTCTGATTACGTACATATCAATAAAAAATCCTCAGAAGCATTTTTATATATTTTTCTTACATTATTCATACGCAAACACAGGTTACAAGCATTGATTCAATGAAGGGGGACATTATTGTAATGGGCTCAGATGGACTTTTCGATAACGTATTTGATCGTGAAATTCTAGCAACAATGGCCGAACATAAAGACGTGGTGGAGTCTGGTAACTAATTCTGAGAACTACTTTATCACTTGTTTTGAAGCAGCAACTTAACTCTGTTTCAAGTTCCATGAGTAAGTTTTGATTTCAATGGTAGCAAAGGTATTGGCTGATCTTGCTTACAAGCATTCAGTGGATTTCTACTTTGAATCCCCGTTTTCACTTGAAGCCAGAACCAGAGTAAATGTTTCTTCCCTTTACCATCAGCTTCATAGAAAATCCATAGACACAGGCAATAACTTATGCGTCTATGCAGGGGTTTGATGTTCCATGGTGGAAAAAACTCTTGGGACAAAAGCTAACAGGCATGACCGATAACCCATTTAGTGCCTTTATATAGTTCCATCGATCTTTTGTATTTTCCTACTTGAAAATTTCGTGTGCTGACTGCAGGTTATGCACTTGTTCGCCTTGAAATTTCGTTATCAGTAGCATACAAAATAAGATATAAAAAATTGTCATTCTAGTACTTTTTTGTTTATGAAAGGCAAGTAACCCAAGAAATTGAAACTTGTGGGAGTCGAACTAAGGACCTCATTTAGAGGATCCTAAGGCTCAGCCACTAAGCGAACCCTAATCCACTATGGGGTTGTCATTCTAGTACATACCCTCGTTAAAATAGCCTAATTTTAGTACTTTCCAGATTCTGTAGATGACAAGGCATGAGAACTAACTGTTACATAAAATAAGTTCCTGTGCAGGTGGAAAGATGGACGATATAACCGTAATAGTTGCTGAAGTGGTAAGCAGTTGACGTGATCAATTACTACGGAACAGATGCATGGGAGCTCGGCCTGAGAGTGTAGGGTAGCTTCCATGGTTATGTTCAGAATCTTTGATAATTCAGATTGGTTCACTATATATTGACTGTAAATTTGGGAGGTTTGTTTTTGGTAATGGAGAAACAATACCAGTATATAGCTGTCTTCTCCCTGTTTCTTTCAAAATTCTACATCCATAATAAATGGGTGTTTGAAAGCTTATTAGCATCTTTTGAAAGTGTTTTAGCAAAACATATGGATCCAAACTTGTGATATTATCGATCGCTTGTTAAACGTGAAGTTAATTCCCTGCATGGTTGAATGAAAATGATTACTAAATATTCTCTTATATTCAGGTGTCAAGACTATCGTTATAGAGAAGATTTACATAGTACCAATCAAAGTGGGTCATGTAAAAAATAATGTTATGGGTTTCATGCAATTTGGATTAGAAGTTAAAGAAGGCAAGATAAAAATTAGAGAAAAGTTTTAAACAATGGAAGTTTGGAGCCTATGCATATGTGTTTTGATTGGTCATCGCAAACACTCATACAATCGTGTTATCTTTCTCACCATTTTCATGTCTAAAGAGTAACAAGTAGAAACATACTTGATGCATTCATGTCTAGCTTAAACATTTTCTTACTATTCTTTCCTTTTTTTAACACAAATTTTAATCGACTTTTAGATGTATTAAGTAGACATATAAATTATTTCTCAAATTCTCTTTTATCAGCTATAAACCAATTTGGGACATATTCAAGTTTTATCAGGTTAAAATGTTAAATAAGTAAATTTTGAAACCATTTTAAAAAAATATTAATGCGTGAAATAAACCAAACAAATCAGAAGTTACCCAAAAAAGTATTTGAATGCTTCTTGGGTTAAGCCTCCATTTGTGTTTGTTGAGTTGATGCAAAAGAGCACCTCCAAAGAACCATGGAAATTGGAAACGTCTAGTAACATACATGCCAAACGACTGAAATAACTTGGACTCTATAAATTTATTTAAACTGAAAACATGCTTCCTATGAGCCTTATGAGTTTTTTACTTTTCATAAGCAAAACACTTGAAAATAGCACAGTGGAAATCTATAGTACTTATAAATATCCGCAAAACTTACCAAGAATCTGCAGGGTAGAAGTAAATAGATTTTGATCAATAATTATGGAGTCAATAAACAAGTAATACAACTTCTAATCTCACAAGTATCCCATGAACAATCACGTAGACCAAGCCGAGCCTTCTTCGTTTTTGCCTCGATCATCACCAAATTTGTGTTCGATTTGAAGGTCTGAAATAAATATAATTTGCTGGAAGTATGTGGCCTCCGACTTGGAGATCTTGGTCTTTCTTTCTATGCGAGGAGAATACCTCAATACAACAAGAGAAAAGGTGAATGTTGAATATTTTTGTAACTCAGGTCATCCTGCTACTTCTATCATCGCTATTTAACTCTTGAAAAAACGACTTTCCTGCTTCATACGTCGACCAGCAAATGGCAGCAGCCGGAGCATGAAAAAGCATTCTCGGCATCCAACCCCTAAAAAGCCCTCTGTATCCATCTTTTCTCACAATTGTTCGCAAAACATCTCTAATGGAACCATTAACGTATCTATCACATCCACATACACCCTGCATTACAAAATTCATGACATTCAATTTACTTGAGTAAATATTTCACAGAATAACATGTCGTCTGAAGTTACTAAATAACATGCAGTTATGCCGTAAATTATGATGACGCTAGCTAAGCCCATGATAGAACTTCAATAGTTTTATTGACCCCCTGATAGGGGATCTGGGGGACTTGTTATTAACCTATTGGTGACACTCGAATGGACCAGCTGATCATGGTTTACTCACCATTACTAAACCCCAGTCGGTCAAGAGTTTGTTACAGCAAGCACAACCACAGCCTAAATTCAAACCTGACAGGACAACAAATGTTCACCCAACAAAAGGAGACTTCCCAGATGCACTGACAAACATACATAACATTTTTGACTGGTGGGCAGGACCATATACATAGTCTACATGCAGCATGTTCACCAACAAACTGACACTAAAATCTAAGGGTACGTTTGGTATCATAGAATCGAGATAATGAAATCGTTTAGTAAGCTTGATTCTTCATTCTCTTTTCATGATTTTATGATGAAGACTGATGTAGAAAATGATGGGACACTTTCCATCATTTTGATTCTCTACACTTTGACAATAAAAGAAGCTAAATGAAATTTACAATAAAATCAATTCTCCTTTCCTTTCCATTGAGAACCATCTTGATAAAAATGCTGGTAAACCACACACAATTCCACCATACCAATCACACCCTAAAAGAAAAATAATGGTGTTTCTAGTAATATCCAAAACAGGAGGAGGATCAATTTCTTATTTAATCCCCATTCTAAGATTACCATCACAAATAAGAGAGATAACACCCTCCCATTCTACCAAGTCCTTTAGCACAACTGCACAAGATCTCGGAAATGATAATTCTAACTACTTATTTTATCATATATGCAATCAATAACAGGTCATTCTCGCAAATCTCCTCACATGGTGTGTGCAAAAGGTAGACAACTAACACTTGTTTCCCAAAAGCTGAGTTTAATTCAGCCAACTGTAATCTTTTTGGGAGACACAAAAAGGACCCCAGAAAGAAAATACGATTCTAAGTAAACTGTATCCAGCAGAATGGATATCAAAGAGGCATATCTCAAGCAATAATGAACCTATATGCAGGCTGCAATGGATCGACTTTGACAAAAAAAAAAAAGAAGAAGAAGAAAGAAACAACACATAGTCTCATTTAAATCAACAAAGAACTTAAATCTCCCAGCATTTACAGCACAACATATACCCTTACAAAGGGACACATCCCAGATGTGGACAAGTAAGCATATAAAATTTTCAACATCTCGTAACCTTTCAATTTATTTTCTCTTATACTTGTTAATCGGCCCTTCCATTTGCCTCACATCAGGACAACTTGTTTTATTACTCTAAACCTAGTATCCTGTCAAATTGAAAATTTATTATGTCATCAAGATCTTGTAAAGGGAAACTTAAGGTAATTAGGGATAGAACTCACAAAACCATCAATTAGTTGAGTAATGTTACAACATTTTGAACGATTTGATCAGAAGGTTGTAAAGAACACATTTTTACGATATTATCAGCACCAAATAACTTAACTCCACGTTCTTTGGCATATCATTAAGATTTTGCATGACACACACAAAAGATAAACTAATTACATAAGATTATTGAGCTACAGTTTGACCTGAAAGCAGATTTGCACTATAATTAACAAGGTTTTTCATAAAATACCTGACACTGCAACTGAGTTTTCACAACGTCAAGTGGAGTAGTCACAGCAGCTGCCAATGCCCCCGCCGCAGCACCAGCGGTAGCATGGACCACCAATCGTTCATCGATAGCATTATCCGGTGAAACTTCCATCAATCCTTTCTTCGCTGCCTCATACGTCGCAAAATGAACAGCCGTGAACGGCGCATTCATCAAAATCGTGGTCCTATACGAAGCATAAAAAGCCCTAAAACCTTCTTCTTTCAAAACAACCCTCACACAATCAAATACACCTTTATACGGACTTCCACTGCCCAATTGCAATCTCTGCTTCACCATATCCATCGGAGTAAACACCGCATCACTCGCCACCGTAGCAAAAACACCCGCCGCCGCGTGAGCCGCGGGATTATTAGGGTGATGTCTCGAAAACCTCTCTTTACACGATTCGTAGACAGAAAAATAAACGGCGTGTGCCGGACCGGCGCCCAGTCCCATCGCTGCGATTCCACGGTAAAGTCCGGCGGGACCATCGGACTTGAGTATCGATTGCAGAGCTTGTCGAACCCCTGCAGATTTAATGGGGCAGGATCCTAAAACTTGCATACGGGTTTTAATTGTGTCAATTGGAAACATGGCCATGTGTTCGACCATGCCGGCGATGGAACCGGCGATCATGAACTGCCAAAAGTGCAGGCCGTCGTGCTCCGGCGAAACCGTGATTTCCGGGTGGTAATCCGGTGGTTGTGGGATCGGTATAAGATCGGAATTCTTGAATTTTGCCGCTTCCGTGGTCGCCATTGAAAAGAAGAAAAAAAGAGTGTGAATTTTCTACACAAATAAATTGGACAACTTCGGACAAGAAAAGCTTAAATTAAAATTTAGGGTTTTGACATGGTTTTTTTCCGATTCATGATATCCACGGAAGCTCAAAGAGACATAGCTAATTTACGCAAACATCCCTCGAATATTAGTATCTCCAAGTTTGGTCCTCTGAAAATTTGCTAAATATTAATGGTAACTCGTTCCAACCACACTCCAGTCCAGAGATCGCAACGGGGCGGAAAATAAAAATCTCGTTCCCGTTTAAAAACTACAGGTATTAAACGGGGAGCCCCATCAGATACGCGGGAAAGCCCGTGGAAAATCGGTGAACCCATTTATAAATCATTGATATGGAATTTAACCACCAGGTTAATAATTTAAGCTTAAATTTTCCATGTATGTTAAGATTACAAAACTAATATTAAATTAAATTCGTATCACTATCAAATAATAACGAAAAAACATTATTTCAATAAATTATATGTAATAAATATGTTCTTTAAATTATAAATAATAGTTTTTATGTATAATATATAAAGTAGATAAAAATATTCATCTTTAATATACAATACATATACAATATAAATAGCATGTTGTTATTAAAAAAATAATCGAGGTATTTGGGGATTTAAACGGGTTATGTAATCGGATATACGACTAGTATTATCAATATCATACCTGCCTCATCTCCCGTTTAACTTAATTGGGTTCGAAAATTTCAGTCCCGATTACATCGGTTTTCGATTTTTCCCGTCAGGTTTGATTTTTTTTTGCCGTCCCCACTCCAGTCTCCATATGTTGAGATTTTTTTGAAGGGTGACAAGTCCTTCATATTTTAAAGGAACATTGTTTATAATTTTTTTAAACTTTATTTTGCATTTTAACTCTTTTTAGAAATTTTTTTTACAAATTAACCATTTTATATCATACTAGTTATTA
This sequence comes from Centrapalus pauciflorus, assembly GCA_020465985.1. NCBI lineage: Eukaryota > Viridiplantae > Streptophyta > Magnoliopsida > Asterales > Asteraceae > Centrapalus > Centrapalus pauciflorus. The sequence continues at coordinate 237,729 of JAANYP010006814.1, read as the reverse complement.
ACCCACGTATTACGTGGATATTTTATAAATAAATGTTTATTAGAATTTAGACAAAACGTCAATGACAACAAAAATAGTTTTTTTTTATCAAGGATAATTAAAATTTTCCTATTTTTAAATATGTATGAATAGTTTTTGTCATGTCTCATCTTTTTAATTTTTTTTAAAATTTTAGATTTTTATGTAGAAATAAAATTTTTAGAAATTTATTTTTTACATAGGATACGATTTAAAATTTTTTATAATGAAAAAATTATAAAGCATGTCATTACCAATATTGCATTATTTTTAATTTTTTAAATATATAAAATAATGCATACTTACCTAACATTATGAATTAAATCTAAAATTTAATTAAATCATTTAAAAAGATTGTTTTTTATTTATAGGAGTTACATTAGGTAGTACTTAATTATATTTTACTTAAATATATTAAAAATAAATTAGACAACTGATTAAGAAGAATTATATATGAAAAATTAGACGGGAAAATGAGATTTTATCAAGCGAGGAAGCGACACGTGTCGCTAGAAATTTTCTTTTATTAATACACATGTATTTAAAAGAAACTAATTATTTTTTGAGAGTATAAACTGATAAACAAATACACAATTATTATATACATGTGATATAATCACTTATATCTAGTTTATCAAAAGTTCAATTCAACTTAAACATTTATAACGTTTTTCAACTATAACATTGTGTATATCATCAATGTAGGATGTCATGAAAAAAATTATCCATAAACTTTTAACCCAAACTTAATTTTAGTTCAATATAAAAAAAAATGAAAAATTGTGTGCACGATTTAATTTTAAACGTATAAACATAAAATTCAAAAGAATACAATTTTATTTGATTATTAATGCAATAAGATCAATTATTTTTTTTAAATAAGAAAAACCCAAAATAGGTAAGCTAACTCCATTTTAAAAAAAATAACAGAAATACTAACCTTAATTAAAATATTTCACATACACTTATAAATTTTTATTTCTCAATGGTCGTTGGATATCATTATAAATAAATAAACATGATCCTCAAATTACAAATCATGGATTTTATTTGATTTATTTATACCCAAAAATATCATGTTTGTAAGATGAAAAAAATTATATGTTTTAATTAAAAATTTAACATCAGATATTAATTTTTTTTATCTTAAAAATAAATTTAGATACTTATTAGAGTATTTGGAATATTCTTTTTTTTAATTGTATGAATTAAAGATTAAAGTATTCGATTCAGATTTCATATTTTCTTAATAATTGAATTAGTAAAATAAGAAATCTAATTATGATAAAAATTGCAGGAAATCAAATTTTAAATGGACGGGGAGTGACTCGTGACATGATAGTTTTTATTTTATTAATATATATAGATATAGATATATAGATATTTATAGCAATCAATTTTTCATCAAACAATCTAAAAATAAATATGACTTAAAAATAATTTGTCAAAAGCAAGATTACCACGTAACTATAGAAAATTGCATCATATGAAAGAAATTAATTTGGGATGATATAGTTATATTAAGAATTCTTTGTCTTCACGTACGGGTGACAATTTTGACTCAATGGGTCAAACGGTCCAAACAATTAAATGGATCTATTGTAAAAAATAAGATAGAACGTGATTTTTTTTATAAATGAAAATATATAAAACGGTATATTAAAAAAATTGTTCTCTTTGAAAAAAATTTCAAATTTATGACTTTTGATCGTCAACCCGTTTGATCCGTTTGTTTGAACGGGCTGAAATTACAACCTCTGTCTCCACATATAATAAAGATTGATATGTTCACTATAAACTTCATACTATATTGATTGAACCTCTTATGGTAAAACATTCGATTGGCAAAATAATATATATGTTATTGACCCTCCAACATGTTTTTATCCAATTTTTAAATTTAGTAATATCAAAGTGTGAAAGATGAAAAAAACTAAGAAGAATTTTATATACACCCTTTTAAAATATATATTATCATATATATTTAACTTGAACTTAGTATCATATATGCAATATGCCCTTCAAAAGTTAAAATATATCAAAATCATTAACTTAATAATTTTTAAAACGTAAAACTCTTAATAAATATCATTTATTAGTTAATAACCATTATACCGTATTTTATTTTTATTTCAACTAAACTCCTTAATATCACATATATGCCCAATATAAATTTAACAATTATCAAATATATCCGCTTAATTGAATATACTATGAACTTCACATTTTTCATAACATCTATTGATATCACGTGTTGATGTTGACTCCATGTCCCTTATCTTGCATTGTTACGGGAATGGTCATCGAGAAGCAACGTTTCCATGTAGTTCAAAAAAAAGGCATAACATTTAGATTGCTAGGGTTTGCTACATACAAAGGTGTAGATCTAGATACATTTGGCCAAAATTGGCTTATCTTCATGAATTGAATTGATAGAGGTTGTAAATCTGTATTTGCTTAAAGAAAGTCTCATAACTCTGTGCAAAAGAAAAAGATTTACGTCTACAAAAAAATTTAAGAAAAATTGGGACACCTGGCTGCATTTGGGTCACCGTCTACTTATGATTAGAAATTGTCAGTATCTCCATCATTTCAATGAGATGTTTTTATATCAGAATGTGGAGCTTAAAATTAAAAACAGAAGAAAACAAATTGTGACAATAATCTTCTTTTAGGGCAATACAAAGATATCTCATATGATCACGCCTTCAACATGACTACGAGAGGATGTCTTAGAAATTATGCACGTCAATGAAGGTTCAATTCAAGTATCTCATGCGATTGTTGGCAACGAAACGCGATTGAAATAGGATTGTTAGGAACTCCCATCAAGAATGAAACAACCGTCCTAAAACAAATGGGACAACATGATCTACGTTTCATATACACAAAACATACGGGATATTTAAAATTTTTTTTATATATGCATAAAGTCGCATCAACGTATTTATTACATGTCAATCACGGGACCGTAATCTACCCAACCCTAAAGTTTGCTAGCTAGCTTTATCTCAACAAATATAACATTGTCAATCAATTTCAAGCAATAGAAATCTTCGGTCTCTTTCATTTATTGTCATTTCCTGAAATATAAAACCTCAAACGGGTTAAGTCTACAACCTAGTGAATATTATTTGATTATGTTTTTGGTATTTGTTATTGGCATTTTGTTAAATACTTGTGTGGATATTATTTATTTTAAATGTTCATGACTATGTTAGAAACTTGAAAATGAATTTTTTACTTTTAGAACTTATTGTATTGATTGTTTTATTATTTTTAAAGTATCAATATATAATATTTGAGTTTGAGTCATAACGTTTTGCAACATTTTATAAAATGGATATTTTATATTATTTCATTTTATAAAATCAATAATATATATTAATGATATCGTTATTTCAAAGTTTTTGATTAATGTTGAGTTTTTTTACAAAAGTTAAAAAAGAATTAATAAAGAAGAAGACGACTATTGAGTAAAAAACCATCTTTTAGCAATTAAAACTGAAATTAGTATCATTTAGGAAATAAAATATAAAACAGAAGGCCCAAAATCCTAATGAAACTTATAATCATTGTTACAAACATTTGAAATGTTATCGATAAATAAATTGATATCGATGTTACAAGACCCTCCTTCCGCCGTGGCTAGCCGGCATATCTTCTCAACTTCTTTCGCTCGTTTCCTCATCGCTTTCCCTTCTTCGCTTTCTTGATCCATAAAACTCCTCAAGAGTTTCGAAATTTCTTCTCGAGTGACCAAAACACCCTCTTTGATCCTCACCCTCTTTCCCGTTTTCCAATCTTCCACGATCATCTTACTATTGGGAACCTGATCCCAAAAAATTGGAAATGTGAGCATCGGCACCCCAGAGAAAGCACCTTCTTTCGTCGAATTCCAACCACAATGTGACCAAAATGCCCCTACAGAACGATGACACAAAACTCTTAATTGGTCACACCATGGTATAACCAAACCTTTTTCGTCATTTTCATGTTTATATCGAGACATATCGTGGCGTGCAATCCATATGTATCTTACACCACTATCACGTATGCCCGCGATTATTTCTTCTAGTTGGGCATTCGAGACCGAGAGAAAACTCCCTTGTGAAATGTATAACACTGAAGCCTCGGGTTGATTGTCCAACCATTTGACGTAGTGAGGGGTATTTTCGTCTTTTTTCACACCGGCTAGATTGAAGTAAGGTATTGCTGGCCCCATAGCATATATGGGTACGGAAAGCTCCGATCTCAAGGCATCAATGACTTGGGCTTCGAGTTCGTAAACTGATACGAAAAGAAGATACTGAGCTTTGGTAGCCATTGAAATGGCTTCCAAACATATCCACATGACATCTTTGCCATTGCCATTGATGCCTGTTAGGAGATCAGCCACACGTGTTGGAGGGACTCCAGGTATGTAATCTACTTTTTCCTCTAATTTCTCTGCAAAATTTCAAATTAAAACCATTGAATATTGATCTTGAACAATACTAAGATCAATCAGAACTAACTGCAGGCGTGCTTATCTGAGTGATTTATGTTCAGTTGAATCAAACTTTAACGAATTCGAATAAAAAGTTGTTTGCAATTTTTAACTGTTAGCAAATCATGAAAATGAAATTGCTATAAAAATCGTTGAATTCAAATTCCTATCAGTTCACATAAATTGAAACTATAACTATATAGAAGTTGATTTAAACACATCAATCCGTTTCATCAACCGGCCGGTAATGAATCTACAACAGGAATTGAAGGTAAAATTAAACACCTGAGAAATTATCTCCAACATGGCCGTTTTGGACGAGGAGATCGTAATAGTAAGTCATGGAGAACACCGTCGCCGACATAGTGAACAATGAAGCTACCGGAATGTTCATCCGCTTGCCGAGATTTAACACCCAAACAAGGTAAGTGTCGTATATGAGTACACTGGCCGGAAACTCCATCCGGCGAACCAATTCCTCCACCGGTTGCTCCATTTTCGTTTGAGTGGCATTTATGAAGCCAGTGAAGTCCTTGGCTCGGTTCACCTCGGATGGGATAACGTTAGGGATGGTAGCGAAGCGGATATTATCCGGTTTAGGTTCGGATTCGATAAACCCTAGCCATTCTTCGGTGACGATGAAGGTAATGAGGAAATGAGAAGGACGGCGGAGAGATATGAGTTTGCAGAGGTTCATCATAGGGTTGACGTGACCTCTACCGGGGTATGGTATCGCCACCACATGGACATGGCCGCGGCCGCGGATGAAGTCTGCTGGATCCGCCATTAGTTGAAGCTAATGAAAGTGTGGAGGCTGAAGAGTATATAACTTATTGGGTTATAGTTTAAATAAATTTTAAAGGCGAAAAACAAAAGTAAGATCGAATTGAAGAAAATGACCCAACACCCAAGAAATTAACGATGGGTGGTGCAGCCGTCCAGTGCATGTCATTGTCAAGAGTCATGCTCCCAAGATTCTCTTTTGGTGTGCTTCGAGCTCGAGGAATTCTTTGGAATGACAAGATACAAAAGATTAGGGTTATACTCTTTGGACCCCTTGTTCCACACACATCTTTTGAACAGCCATCGTACACATCCATGAGGTCCAATGAGATTTTAGGGGGTCCAATTAGACCACCCCGAAGATTATTGGATGAAAAATAGTATATTACACTAGACACTCTATTTAGGCCACAGTGACGGGCACATGCAAGGGGGTACCCATCTTGGCATCCTTAGCATACCGCCGCCTCCTCGCTCCCCATGGTATCCGCATGCAAAACCATGACATCGGCATTTGGGTGCTGAAAACCTCCATCCATTTCACATGCACAGACACATATATAGAATTATTTATATTTCATTACTCTCTATGTATATATACATACATATTCTTATATTTTCTTAACTTAACACAACCAAAATATTCTCTAAAATTTTCATTTCTATCATTTCAAATTAAAAAAAAATTCATTAAGCATATTTGTGGTGTTCAGAACATTGATCTCAACGTTGATCCGGTTAATGATTTTGAAAATAAATATTCGGACCAAGACTTTGTGTAATTTACTTGTGTAATTTAGTTTTCATTTTATTGTTTTTGTTTTAATGTTTAAATGTAATGTTGTTATTTTAACTTTTAAGTGTTGAATGTTAAGTTTAATTTTAATATTATTTTTTATTTTGATGTTTTTATTTTAATTGTTGATGGGATATATTGAATTTTTTTTATTATTAAGTTGAATATTTTAATATTAAATGTTATATTTAATATTATTAATTTAATGTTAGTTTTTATTTAAATATTTTTATTTCAAGTTTAAATGAAAAACAAATAAATGACATCCACACCCTCAAATGACATCAAAATGAAAAAAGATGACAAAGCTGATATGATGCTGACGTGACTGCCGATTTAATTGGCATCCTCGTCAATGAATGATGTAGCTTTAATTAACTTTAAAGTTGTTAAACAATAAAAAGTTGGGTGATGATAAATACACATCCACTCATTTTCTAATTATACACCCTCCTAATTACCTTAATTATTAAGTAATCATTGCATGATTTGATTTATTTAAATTATTTTTAATATATAAATGCGATAATGATGATAATAATGGTGGGTCCCACCCACTTAAAAACAAAAATAATTATATAGAATTGACAAAGGTGGGGTGTGTTGTTTATAAATTGGATGAGACCCACAACATTAAGGAGTAATTAAGTTAATTAACTAAGAGGAGGGGGTGTGTAATTTAAAAAAAAAAAAAGTGGAAGGGGGTGTGCATTTAACACAACCCTAAAAAGTTAGAGAACAAAATGAAAAGTACTTTGCACCGTTTTTCATGCTTAATCACCCACTACACACATGCATGTTTAACCATCCACTATTAAAAGGCTTACTATCATGCTTAATCACCCACTGCATAGAGAATTACTATTTCATCCTTCACGTATAGTGCAATATCTGCATGACATTACAATATTTAGGTAATGTTAATTATAAATTATAAAATGTTCAGATGAGTAACGATAAAATTGTTAAATTAAATAAAGTAATATAAATATAAGTAGTTATTATAAATAATGATAAAATAATAAACATCTGAATACATTTTGCTTCTGTATAATAAAATATTATATTAGTATCTTATGAAGAAATGCTAAAGTAATTTTTAACAGTCCATTCGCATAATAATTTAACTATTATTTCAATTTAATATAAATATTGTTTTGAAAATTGGCCAAACATATTTTAGTGGTATGATTATATATACAGTTGGTTTAATTGCTTCAATCGCTATACATTAAAAAATACAGAGAAATGTAGGACTACGAAAAAAAAAAGATGATGTATAGTTACATTTAATTTAATTTGAATAATATATTAATTTTTTTCAGTTAGAGTAATATACTAATAAAAACACACCAATTAAGATAACAAATTAATGATTAGGTAACTATTAATCATTAAAAAAAATGTCATTTCAGATTGTACTGTCAAATGACAAATCAAAATATTTATTGACGGGATGAAAAAACTGTTTTTTTTAATACATTTTACCGGTAACATTAGCTAGATTGATATTTTTTCATTAATATGTTTTCATAATTAATAATAATATATTACATAAAACAGGAAAAATGATGATACATTACCTTTTTACATGATTAACCCAGAACTATATTACAAAGTTTTAAATAATAATTATAATTAATTCATTCATTTACAATTAATTAATATTTATACAATTAAAAAATAGTTAATAAATATTTGTTTTAATTAAAACACGTTATCAGTATATTTATTTAAGAACTTAGTTACTGTTAAATAAACAATGTAGCACACAGGCATACAACTCAAACAGATGGATAAACAACTAACTTATTTTATTAAATTATATATAGTGTATAACATCTTTTTTGTTTTTCTATAATAACTTTTGATTTATTATATTGTATAAAATCCTAATATATCATTATTATTGTATTGTTTTTATCTACAATCTGACATAAAATTTATTACTGATGTAACTAACTCAATTAAGCAAACAAGTGACTGACTTTTTTAATTTATATATAATATATGACTTTTTTATTTTCTATTATAACATTTCATATATTATATTTTATATAAATTTAAATACTTCATTATGATCACACTATTTTTATCCACATTTCGATATCAAACTTTTTTCGTTCCATCTATTTTTAAAATGACCAAATTTTTAGTGTTTTGTTGGTTGATGGATCACACTCTTTTCATTATGAACTCAGACCAAAAGTAGTGGCTGATCATCGGGTGAGGATCACGATTTGTAGCTAATATTTTTTATATAATATATAATTAATTTGTTTTTCTTTTTATAACCTTTAATGTATTTAGATTTATAATGAACAATGTAGTGCGCAGACAAGCACACAACTGACTTATTTTATTACATTATGTATAATATATAACATTTTTTTTACAATATATACTTCATGTATAATATATTATATTTATAAAAATTCAAATATATCATTATCATCGTATTATATTTATCTACATCCAGATTTATATATATTTTATTATCGTCGAAACTATTTTCATTAAGGTATGCAACAAACTTAGTTTTTTATTTTATATATAATATATTCTTGTTTTATTTTTTTATTATAATCTTTGATATATTATATTTTATTAAATTCGCGTTATTTTTATGTACATTCAAATGCCATACTATTTTTTGTTCAAACTATTTTTAAAATGACAAAATATTGTTTAGTTGGTTGATCGTTCACACTCATTACATTTATAAACACAGACCGAAAGCAGAGAGTGATCATCGCGTGAGTATAATAATTGTGTATGGCAACGGGGCGGGTAAGACCGGGGATTTTATTTCCCTTCCCCGCCGGGTATTGACTTCTTGTCCCCATCCCCGGTCTCATCGGGTTTCCGGGATATATTCCCCTCGGGTATCCGATTTTTTTAACATTCTAACAATTATTAAGGCTCCGTTTGTTTTTTTAAGAGTTTAGACGTCTAAACACTTTTTACCATCTGTTTGATAAGATGTTAAAAAAGATCTAAAATCTGTTTACATAAGATTGTTTGTTTTTTTAATTTAATAAAATGTCTTATTACATACAATTTATCAAATAGGGGTTTTGATGAGTTTTAGAGATTAGAGAAAAGATAACAGATCCTTTCACAAATCTGTTTCAAAAAGATGACGTTCAGACTTTAGAGGTCTGATTGGAAAAAGAAAAACAAACATGTTTTTACCTTTTTTGTCTGACCGAATCAGACGTTAGAGGCAAAAAAGTGATTAGAGGTAAAAACAAACGAACCCTTAGAGTGATCGAATTTGCGTGAAATTTACATATGATCTGTTTAATGTGAATTAAAACATGTTCATGAAAAAAAAATTCAAAAATTTTATTTTTAAAGGTGGTACCTTCTGGTACACTGCATAATGGGTGGTACTCACTTGAACCTTTATATATATATATATATATATATATATATATATATATATATATATATATATATATATATATATATATATATATATATAATTTACTTAAACTATAGTGATTAGTTTACATTATAAAATTACATAAACATAACAATTTAAACTATGATATCAAATAGGACTGGGGTTGAGGTCGGAATCGGGGATTAAAACGCTTCTCATCCCCATACCCGTTCAACTCGGGTACAGAGAATCTCCGATCAAGTCGAGATCGGGTTATAAAATCTTAACTTGGAATCCTTTATACCCATGTGATCCTTCCTCAAGGACAACAAACGGACAATGAGCAAATAGCACATCTGCCAGCTAAGAGGGTTAGGAACGTCTCAGAAAGGATGAATTTCATATATACCCTTCCAAAACTTCATAATATCATATATACCCAACCTAAAATTTTAATATCATATATATCCCTCCTAAACATCATAATATCATATATACCCAATTTTAATTATTAATATCATATATATCCCTCTTAAACATAATTAATATCATATATACCCAAATTCATTAATTTAATTATTTTTAAAACATTTAAAACTCATAATTAATATTGCTTCTTAATTTAAGACCATTATACCCTTACTCGTTTCTTCTTTCAACTAACTTCAAAATATCGTATTTATCCAACTTAAATTAAAATATCATATCACTCTTAATAATTTTATATAATTTATTTATTTAAACTTTACCAAATAAATTCTTCAAACTAAAACAAATTAACATTAAATATAAAGATAAAAAAATTGTATCATGTTTTTGCTCGTTTGTAATCAAATCGTATCGTAATACAACTTGACTACAAACGAGCAAAAACATAATACAACTTTTTATTTTTTATTTTTAATGTTAATGTTAATTTTGTTTTAGTTTGAAGAATTTATTTAGTAAAGTTTACAAAAATAAATTATATAAAATTATTAAAAGGGATATGATATTTTAATAAAAGTTGGATAATTTGAAGTTTAGTTGAAAGTAGAAACGAGTAAGGGTATGATGGTCATTAATTAACAAACAATATTAATTATGAGTTTTAAATGTTTTAAAAATAATTAAATTAATGAATTTGGGTATATATGATATTAATAATGTTTACGAGGGATATATGTGATATTAATAATTAAAATTGGATATATATGATATTATGATGTTTAGGAGGGATATATATGATATTAAAATTTTGGGTTGGGTATATATGATATTATGAAGTTTTGGAGGGGTATATATGAAATTCTCCCTATTTTCAAATGTACCCTTTTAGGAACCAAGTGTCAAGTGTGTTTTCCAAATGCCAATCTGTCATGCTTTGCAAAAATAAAGAAAGAAAAGTATGATGATCTATATTACCTTTTGTGTTTAATGAGTTCATTTATAAAAAATTTAAGAATAAATAGTGTGATACCAATTATAAAAAAAAAAAATCTGAAATCTAAATTACAATAAAAAAATAAAAATTACAATATTAAAATTACTTAACTGAAAATAAATTACAAGAAAACGAGACTGAGGCTCGTGTTTAACATGATTTCCTTAAAACATATTTGAGTTTGTTTCTCAAGATACAACAACCTATGCAATGTGTACTGCCGGAATTAACAAACTTGCCTGAAAATTCGTCAGAAAGCTTGTGTGTTATTCAATTTGAAAAACTAGCTCTCAAAAGTGTGTAAATTGTTTCGTAAGTATCGTAAAACGTATTTAGTGTTACTGAAAACACCCGTCATAATCTATATAGAACTAATACATGATCTATAGAGTTATTACCTTTAAAATACAGAATAACTTAAAACTTTTTTGTCAATAATTTAAGACATTAAACATTCATCCATAATCAAAATACCAAGTCAAGGCGGATTGCATCATAAGTCAAAGTATTATTACATTACATGCCAACTACTGATCATATAGTCTACCCGACCCAAAACTTCATTAGGTAGCACTAATGTAAATAAGTCTTTAACAAAAATCTGCATCTTTAGGCATCCTTTGAACTAATCATAATCAATAGGCCATCAGGTCTTTACCTTTGCCTAAACCTGAAAAGTAATTGCCCAAATGAGGTAAGTGTACAACCTAACAAGTAACAAGTTGAAAGCATACAGTGCATATGTGCGATAAGTGAAAGTACAAGTAAAAGAAGGGAGACGATACTCCCGAGGGTCGTATGTGGGGGACAACACCCCAACATGTATATATCTGTAGGAGGACGACATTTTCTATCAGTATTTCAAGGAGACGACACTACCTACAATATTTGTTTTGATATACGGAGTAACATCACTGTCAGTATATATCATATCATGATTGTATGCTGAAAGGTACATCACCCCACCAATAAACATAGATTTGAATCATATTAGGTTTCTTGTAAACTTATAATAAGAAGATGATATTATCAAGTGATTCTGATGATGACAATTAATAAGGATATGCACAATTATGAATTCACAACATTGTTAATCACGATGACATTGAGGTCATAAGCCAATCACACAAGCTCAAAACTTCTAGCCACTAATCAACCGATACACGTCACCGATTATACTTTCAAACATGGAATCATAAAATGACGATGTACCATCAAAATTCTAACTTTGTCATCAAATCTAAGCTTTCTATCTAGATCGAGGTAGTGATCATGACAGTAGAGTTGGTGCCATGATCGTGATGATGGTAATGATAATGTATTGATCATGATCGAGGTGTCATAATCATGGAAGTGCCTCATATCCAAACAATTACACTGAAATGGAAAATCTTGTCTTAATAGATGGGTCATGACCATTACAGCAGGTCGTGATCACTACACTGTTGTGACAACTACATAGGATCGAGATCACTACATTGTCTTGACCACTACATTGGGTCCTGACTGCTACACCAGGTGATGATCACGATCAGTGCAGATCACCCACTTCCACAAAATGTCAAACATGTGCTTTTTTTGATGATTTTAACTTCCAAACCAATTGTACACTTATAATACATACATACATACATACATACATACATACATACATACATACATACATACATATATATATATATATATATATATATATATGTATGTATGTATGTATGTATGCGCGCGCACACACACACACTACCAAAACAACCTCAAACATTTTTACAACATTTCAAACATAAAAACTCTCACATAAATCAAATTCGCCATTTAATTCTCATTTGTATTCAAGAACACAAATTTTACAAAATTATCAAATCTTTGCTATAAACTTTAAATTTCCATTTTAAATCATGAAATAACTTTACAAAACAAGTTTATAACGATATTTCTAACATCATCTAATAATTTTATGGTTTAAAATCATGTTTTGAAGATTTCATCATTAATGGTGTTTGTCTTTTCAAGAAAAACAAAGATGAGGAATACAATAAACACCAAATTAAGCATCTTAGATGAATGCAAACACACTTTGATGCTCAAAATCAAATTCCACACATACACCAATATTCAAATATAAATTTGGAAGAGAGTATACCAAAGTTTTGAAGCCTCCTTTGGTGTAGCACGTGGTGGCAATACACAAGTTCTTATCCACCGTCTTCAAGCTCCAGAAAGTCCTAAAGGGACGAGGGGCATGCGAGACCATGCAAGGAATGAGAGTTAGACACATTCTTGTGTCTACTCCTTTTCCTACCTAATTAATTCCATAAACTGCCAATATTTGCACCCGGTAGCCCGAAAGTATAAGCTTTCGACATTATAGTCACTATTATTGATTTTTCGTCCTTGTTTCAATCACGATATTGAAATCTCGTACTTTGATTTTTTTATAAATTTTTTTATTTTATGAATGAATTAAAATTTACCAAAATTTAAGGGTGTTACAGTTACCTTCTTCTATTATCTTATAGAAGCTCATGGAAAAACAAACATCTTCATTAATTTAATTGTACTAAAAATCTTTAATAACATAGATATTATTACATTATTTGTTCTTAATTACATCGAGAAACAAACGGTCATAACAACACCAGTAGAATACAGAAGCTTTCTACACATTATGGGCCTAGATTTTCAAGGACACATTCGTATTCGTAGGTGTTGATCCACAGGAGGTCAATGGTTTTCTACTGTTCGAACCTATGATTAGTATCACATTATTTATTCTTAAAGTCAATGCCAAACAAAAGAGTAATAAATGTAAACACCAGATAGAGTGTGTGCACCATTTGTGCAATGTCATCATATTAGAGTCAATGAGTAATCCTAACTAACAAGTCATTATCGTCTCAACCAAACAGAATAAGAAATTGGATTCCAATTCATTCTCCTTCCAACCAAACATCCAATGGATTCTAATTCCAATTCCTAACAGATTCCAATTCTCTCATAAACATTCTCCGAACCAAACATCCCTAAGTGATTTTTACACATGCATGTGTGTAATGTTTGATTTACGTCTAGTAAATACAAATCAACCATTGTTTAAAGGTTTTACATATACGCTATAATCGACAATGATCAATACATAAGATAGAAAACAGAAATCATAATAGATGGCTAGCCGATAAATTGTAGTCGATGTAGCGTATATTTGAAACATAATCCTTACATCTAGATTGAAAACAATGGCAGATGAATGAGAAAAATGGTTGTTAAGTGTAAATCCAGATTATTGGTATTTTACATTAACTTTACAAATCGCTAATATATGTCGATAGAAAAATCGATGCGAGATCTGTATGACATCAAATCGGTACATACGATATGTGTGGTTTCTACTTTGTTATCCATTATTTACTTAAAAACATACCATAGATCTAATTTTGATTCTGGTTGATTGTATTTTTTATTTGTTGATATAAACATAGATTATGCATATAAATACAAGTAATTATAGTTTTTTATATAATATTCTTACATTTGTAAAACAACGCTTTTTTAAACAACATCTTATTTATCAATGGAACAAACAAGTTCATTTGTTAACTTTTATTTCCAATTAAACCCTTAATTTATAACAATTACTCTATTTACATGAAGAAATTTGGGAAAAAGAAACATCTTTTCTAACAGTATTGATGTTTCATAAATCAGATTTGGTGGGTACATAAAGCAGATATTAAAATGGTAATTAAATTTGATACATATGCTATATATCATTAATAAAAATTGCCAAATCAATTTTAACATATATGCATTTTTATTGCAGGTTAAATATTTAATTTCAACTGTAGCATAAACATTTTTTTATGTATTTAGATTAGGTTATATGTTTTCATTTAAATATTGCATGTAATAAGGTCTCTATTTAATAATCTGTGCAATCCTCGACAACGACCGGCAACAACATCCGCCTACAAATCACACACCATGTGGACTCATGGTGCTATGTAAGTTTCTTGGCCATCTGTTTTTTTGTTACGTATTATATGTCTGTTTATTTAAAATGTTGAAATAATAGCAGTCTTCGGTCTTGACAGTACTATTTAATAGTATTGGAATCCTTACCTGATGGTGTATATGAAGTTACATTTAAATTATACCATAAAACGACTTATACGATGAAATTAATGTAACTGCTAAGCATACACAAACATAGTTAAATGACATTAATATTAAATCGTAATAAGTCGTTTTTTCATATATGAACGATCAACATGATTCATAAATCTGAAAGAAAACAGATTTTGCATGAATAATGAAAAATCGTCATAGGCGATTAAGAGGATTCATTGCAACTTGAATATAAAAAATGTCAATAATTAAAACGGTTGTGCATGTAAAAGTTATAAAATCGTACATAATATATATTTGAGTATGATAACCAAAATGAATAATAGAAAACGGATAAGGTAGATAATCAAAATAATAAATACACACAAACATCGTAGACATTGCAACAACAAATATGAGAAGACGTACCTCTTTTTATAAACTTTTCTTCAAAGCTGTTGAAAGGCAGGTAAACCATTGCTAAGAAATAATTAGAATGTTAATAATATACTATACATGGTAATCAAACAAATTCAATCAATTGAATTGTACAAATAATGATTTTAGAAACACATATGTTTAATAAGTATGATGTGCCCAATAAAGTTAGAGAAAACGACTCCAAATGCATTTGAAATATTGTAAAATGATATTGCTAAACTCCACAAATGATATATGTGAACACAAAAAATCATAATAAAAAAAATCATGTGATAATAAATACATACCTATTATGTATTTGATATCATCAACGAATGAAGGATGTCAACCAGAAAGTGATATATTTATAAGTATTTTGTTAATTGTGTGTAAATAATAGAGCATAAAAAGTAAAATTGCCCACCGCAGATTAGTTATATATACTTGGTAATTTTTGAAAACTTTTTTGTAACTGAAAATGGTAACTGTTTTTTTTTTTTCATGTGACTAATGTATGTAAATAAAAATTTAGTAACTGTTTCTTGTAACTTCTTTATATCATATACTTCATACTTTAACTCACGAATTTGCCACGTATGTATATTAAAAAAAAAGGTTTTCGTGTACATATAATTTATTTTGAGTCTCAATAATAAATTAAACAAAATTTTTTTTCTACACAATGAACAATGTATTTTCTTAAACTACCCAATCATAATAAACACTTATCAATGGTTGAAAACATTTTCAGTAATCCACTATCGTATAAACTGGAATTTCCAAACGTATTACATAAATAGAAGTGAAGTATAAAAAAAGACAAATTTAATTGTTATTTTTTATACATTTTAACTGAGTTACCCAACACTGTTTAAGTATATATATTTAAATTAGTTTTTGCTATACACCAGATACATATATAAATCTTTTACATAGCTATAATACATCAATATCTCACGTAGTTTCTGTTTGTTTTTGTCTCATTGCATGTGTAGCCAGTTTTGCATAAGTCATATTGTTTTTATCACATGTTACGTAAGTTTATTATATTGTAATAGGTAATTTAATATTGTCATTTTTACATAACAAACATGTTTGTTAGATTTTAAAATTGTAAAATAAACATTTTGTATATATTAATGATGACAAAAAATAAGGTCAAGGTTATCACAACTGCCTGTAAATAAAACATTTTCAAAAAAGTTTTAAACTAAGATGTTAATAATTGATAACACAATAATATAAAAAAAATTAATCCAAAAGAAATCAGTTGTAATAAAGACGTAGAACACCTTGGTAACATAATTATTGGGTATGCACCATCTACTATGATTAATAACATTCCAAGTTGTTGGTTAAAAAAATGAGTCAATGATATTTGCTGTCAATATACCCTCATAATAAATACTAAAGACACTATAAATATGAATCTATATCCGCCTAGAACATAGATGAAGTTTTAATATATTAAACTGAAGAATGCAGAAATGAAAACACATGAATAATACATACAACCAATTGGTCTGGACGGACCTGGCCAAATGGCATTTGGTTGACTTGCTCCTTGGGCTCCTGACTATACTGGCCTGCCATTTGGATTTTTCTAATGTTGTGGATCTAATGAATGGATATGATGGGGTTTAAATAATATAGCATAAGGTTGTAACTAGCCAAAATTGCTATGTGTGGCGTGTGGGTGGTTAATTCGTGGGGAAGCTGATTTATAGGATGTTAGTAGACATGTAGTGTTACATAGTAATTGCTATTTCATTATAACATACATGAAAAAACCGCTTGTTCCACGATTGCATGATGTGGATGGTTACTTCGATGATAGTTGCCATGTCCTTGTACATGTCAACTATTACAAGTTGTTATGTAGGATTGTTAAGTAATTAACCTACAAATATGTTTAATTAAACATTTTTAAATATTAGTTGTGTGAATCTTAGAAAAAAAAAGTATTTTCATATGTGTTGATTGAATACATTAAATATTAAAATATGCATTACATGGTGCTACCTGTTTGACTACTGATATTTTTTTAATATATGTACATGTAATATTCAATTTAGTTTGGTGAGACATAAAAGTTTTTATAATCATACATGGAACACGAAAATAACTTTAACTGCTTTATGCCCATCTAAAAAAACGTATAAACTTGAATCTAAATATTTATGAAAATTTTTTAATATTTGTTAGCAAACATGCACATGCTAACATGAAGAGAAAGGGAAAAAATTAAGGAAAATATAAATGTACAATTTAGAAGTTGTGTATTAAATTGTCATCTAGCTGTTTTATCATACTACAGATGCTATATGATGTGTTTGGATGGTAACCTCAGATGATAAAATGTTGTTGATTGTTCTGCTGGTATACACAAACCACAATATATATAATCATGGAATTCTAGACACCCTATGGTATTTTTAATATAAAATATGATTTTCCAAAAAAAGGTTAATCAAAGTGAAAATTCATAGTTGTATACTGACGATGTAAAACATATATTAAGGTTGTGATGAATAATACTTTAGTTCTAGTTGTACATTTTGGTGCCCTTGAAAACTGACACCCTATGACATTTGTACATAGTTAAGTTACCCGACGGTTCATTTGGCTGTTCTTCGTTTGATAGAACATCATTTTGTTCATCATCAATGGATATAACGATTATCTTAGATTGGTCAATTGATAATAATTGACGTTGATTATTGATTCTCCATTGTCGCTTTTCTAGGTAAAGTATTGATGCCATAAGTGTGTTTTCTATCTTTAGAGTTAGCTGTGAACACATTAAAAAGTCAGAATTACATTTATATAACAAATGAAATAAAACATACTTGACTTATCTGTCCTTGACGGACGCAGCCTCTTGGGTGGTCAATCGAGTTGCTTGAATGCTGCAAACACATCATATAAGTATTAAGATTGACTTATCCTAAAACGATGTGTCTTTACTAATGCACAAACTCATTACAACTTAGATATGCTAAATACACTTCCTGTTTCACTTCATCGTCATATGAGTCACTGAACACGTGTCGATGTCGATCAAGAAACTCTAGTGTTGCACTTGTAGTTGGTGATGGGCTTTGTCGCTCCACCATTATATTGTAGAAATGAACGTAGCATTAATGAATGACACATAAACAATGGCATAACAAATAAAGTGACATTAAATATAGCATAACTTACCTCGTTCATCATAACTTATTTTGGTAGAACATCATAATCATCATTATGTGTGTTAACTCGGTTCTCGGTATCTACATGTGGTGATGGTTGCAAATCACCGTCATTACTTGGTATGCTGCTTTTGGTATGCTGCTTGAGTTGTTGCTATTCATTTTTTGTTGAAAAATTTTTAGAAATGATCGATTTTTTCCAAAAACTTTTAAAAGTGATCGGTTTTTTTTTTAACAATAATAATCACGCCGGGGTTGGGAACCCCGTCTCAATCACCATCATCGCAGAGGCAACCGTTCACGGAGACAATAAACGACAAATGTATATCACATGCAGATGGGACTTGACCGACCGAAAAAGGAAAAAGGAAAAAGGAAAAGGGCGATGTGATGGATCAAGAGCATCAGACCGCTCTGAGGAACCGCGGTCTGATCACCCCGCTCTGGCCAACCGCGTGATGATCTGACCCGACCCAAACCCGTAAAAAACCCGGCTCTCCTTCCCTATATATACTACACTCCTTTTGCCAAAATTTCATAACAACTACAACACATACTACCATATAGAAAATTCTAGTCCTAAATCTTCTAGTCTATAATATCTTTCTTTCTACTCCTAAATCTTCTAGTTTTTAAAAAAGTAGTCTAAGTTTTGTTAATTTAGTATTCTAAATTTTTCACTTTTAATAGATTTTGTATTCTAAATTTTTCAATTTCAAAAAATAGTATATAAATATTCAAGTTTTATTTAAAACTTTTACAAATTTTACAATATCGGTATTTCAAATATTTTAAAGTTATTATATTTTAACTTTTAAATTTATAAATTTTACGGATTCTGTATTTTCTAAACTTTTACCAATTTCAAATATTTTAAAGTTACGATAAATATTTAAATTTTTAATAAAAATGTCTCAACAACTATTTCCCGGTCCGAACAACGCTGAATTATTATTTTTATGGGATCAGCATCGAGCTTGGCAAAATTTCAATAATGCTGATCCAAATAATAATAAATAGTTGAATACCAGGAGGTCGGACCAAACATTTTGGAACTATATCAACGACCATCCAATCCGTGAAGATGTATTGGTCCAAATAAAAGCGGCCGGATTTGGTGGAGTGTTGGCCTTGGGATACCTAAAGGTTGATCATCATTTGATCACCGCATTGGTAGAAATGTGGCGTCCCGAGACACACACATTTCATCTTCTGATCGGTGAGGCCACGGTTACATTACAAGATGTACAAGTCTTGTCGGGTTTGCCGGTCGATGGTATTGTTCTTACTGGTGTAGATAGTTTTTCTCGTGAAGAATTAAATACACTTTGTACAAATTGTTTAGGTTTTACGCCCGATTCCGGGTGTTTGAAAGGTTTTCAAATAAAGTTAGCTAGAGTATTAGATGAAATAATGTCCCCATTGGTGAATCCGACACAACTACAAATTGAACAAAGGGCTCGTTGTGTCATTCTCCATCTTATCGAGGGAACCATTTTTCCTGATTCTTCTGGCAGTAGGGTTTCGTTGCTGTACTTAACACATCTTACAAACCTTCAAACGTGCGGTTTATATTCTTGGGGTAGTGCCGTTCTCGCATCTCTTTATAGAAACTTATGCAGAGCGACAGTGCCCGGAATAGCGGAGATTTATGGTCCGCTTGTGTTATTGCAATTATGGTGCTGGGAGAGAATTAAAACCACCTCCCCCCGAATTGTAAGAACACTGTATGATTACTCAGAACCATACGATGCAAGGTATTATTGAAATATACTATTAAAATTGTATATGTAATGATTTACGTTGGAGTAATATGACTATTTGTAGTATATATGAAACAGGTGGCGAGCTGATTTAAGTTTTATCAGCACGACAACCCGACAACAATTGGCCAGCTTAACAAACGATTTGGTAAGTACATACAAAATCCGTTAGTAAACATTAATTTCGATGCAATTGTTTAGTTATTATTATTGTTGTTGTATTTGTAATACTAGTCGATATAACCATAACGGTGGTGTCTAGGATAGTCACGTTCGGGTCGGGGTTGTTGGATTTTCCGAAAGATTATAAATCGAAAGGATCCTGCCCCCCCCAACTGACATGACTGGCCACTGTTTTTGGTAGTCAAACGTATTACAATAATGTTAGTTAAACAACATGTTTTTAATTATTTTCAAAAATTACAGTTCAAAAATCAAGAATTGCGTGAAAAAATATCTCCTGAATATCGTCGGAATAATAATCAATTTGTAAGCGGTAGTAGTAGTAGGAGGCTTGAATTTTAAGAGTTGTTTTATTTGTAAGCGGTAGCAGTAGTGGGAGGCTTGAATTTAATTTCTTATCCATTTATGCAATTTTCATTAAAAGTTGCTTATCACAAGAATAGAAAAGAATAGTGCGAGTTGTGTCAGGTCGTGTTACAATTTCAATTTGATTGAAAAGAATAGTGGACCATACTACTCGATGTCAACTCGTTCTGTTACACGTAACCAACTTCCTAGCAAAACCACAATTACCTGCAAGTGTGGGGATGCGGCTGTCATACAAACTTCGAACTCATCGATGCATACTGGACGACAGTACTACTGTTGTGCGGCGAATGACTTCGTGAACGTGCCAGACAATCTAACTTGTGACTTCTTCAGATGGGCTGATGAACCAACCTCGAATAACCCGCAAAACATATTAATCAACGAACGTCAAGCAGATGACACAAACCATCGGAAAACGAGTAGGAACACATCAAACACTGTTACAACTCGTCGTTCACCGACAAGTTAAAATAAATTTACGTCCATATTATGTTTTAATTTAACTTATTAGTATGATTGAATATATTTTATATAAATTAGTAAGAATATAAGATTTGTTTCGTATATTTATCGCACTTGAAATATAAAAGCATAATATTAATTAAATTGGGTTACAAAATTGATATACATTGAATTGCTTATTATTATTCGTATAATTATTAATAATATTGGTATGTCTAAAAACTAGTTTATATAAATTTAATTTCAGTTTTTTTGGTTAACTGTTATTTTACTAATAACATTTGAAAATACTAGTAACCGATATAAAATACTAATAACCGAAAATAATAGTAACGGAAAATATATAAACTTTTAAAAGAATAGTTATTACAAACAAGTAAAAAAAAAATTTAATCATCACCCCGGCTCTCCCAACCACGACCTAATTGCAAACCCGACCAAAAAAATTTAATTGACCAAGCCGGGGGTCCCAACCCCGGCCTAATGATTGATCCTCCGCCAACTCAGCACAAAGGCAGTCCAGAATTTTGATTGAGCCGGGGTTCCCAACCCCGGCGTGATTATTATTGTAAAAAAAAAACCGATCACTTTTAAAAGTTTTTGGAGAAAATCGATCATTTCTAAAAAAAATTTCTTTTTTGTTTGATTGTATATAATATACCAATGTATAAATTTGTTCACGAATCTGCACCTTATAAAGGACGAATGGTGGTTTTTTTTTTTTTTTTTGTTAGTGAATGTCCTAAACTACCTGTTTAAGTAACTGAATGTTATTTGAAGATTGATTGCGGGAGTTAGCAAAAAATGGAAGTTACTACCTAAGTTCTAGATTATGGGAGGTTTATGGTAGTTGACGGTTTTGGTATAAAATTGGCAATGGTTTTAATACAACTACACAGATATTTTGCTTATACAATACTGTTTTTTTTTTAAATGTGGTTTTTATGTGTAATATTAAAACCAACATTCCATTTTAACGTCACATTTAATTGTCATAAAAGGTTATGCAAACTGACGTTTCATAATGTAAATGAGCTGCAATCAATTTTGGCATATTTGTTGTTTAATTTTTTGAATATGTTAATGAGATCAACCCAGTTTAGTAAATTACCATAACATATTTTGAATTATGCATCGTCGAAAACTTAATTCGGCTAAGACATAACAATTTGTTTTGGGTAAAGTAATATATTTATTTTGTGACTTATGTATTTATTCGAATGTATATTTTTTTCCTAAAAATGCATGTGTAGTTGTTGTGGCCTGCATATTTACAAGGAACATGTTTGTGTGCTAACCAAAAAGGCAAAAACCAATTATATTTATGGACTTTATATGCTTTGCCCATGTTAAAGGTTTTTATTCTTTTTTACAGACGATGTAGATGAATGTATTTGTTGTATGAGTGAATTGATCATTTATCGGGATAACATGTATGTTAGCATGACATATGCAGCTGCTTACATGTAATAGTTGTAGCCCTAACGTCTTAGATTTACTTGCTTGATTCGGCTCTTACCAATCCGAGTCTAAATGTTTTAAATCATATATGAATTCTTATAAGAAGTAATAGAAGTAGATCATCAGCCTTAATGGAAACATCATGTATACAATGTTACTTATATATAAAGTACAAATGAAAAAAATCCATGAATGCCTAATACTTGAACCAATTAAATACATTAAACTGAAAATATTAAACAGAAACGAAAGTCAGAGAATAAACTGCAGATCATCTTTCTCTATGTTAACCCTTATCTTCATCGTCTTCAATTCATCTGGAATATTTCTTTCTTTTTTGTTGACTTTTCTCTTGACTGTTTGCATGCACCCAACCTAGCAGATTACAAAATTTAGTATTATTGATCTATGTCTCGTTTTTTCTAATTAAACTATATGTCATACATGGATATCTTCTTGCACCTTATCAATCTCACAATTTGGCTCGCCCTTCGATACAGTCTTCCCAGTCTATTTTATTAAAAACTGCAAACATACGTAAATAAACAATTGGTGAGTTGGATACGATGTAGTATGTCATATTTAGGTGTTCACCTGTGCCTTATCAAAATTATGACCGGCAACAACTTTACTGATGACTAGTTTAGTGGCTTGTTGTAAAAAGTAAACGATAACGTAGAGTACTTAGCATGTTTTAGGGTATGATTACCTCTTGAGCTTTTTTTCCTCTGGCCATCCTTTGTTCATAGCATTCAACATGGCGTATGATTTCTTCTTCCCATTCAATATCAACATGGAGTAAGTAAGCAGTTATTAGATAAGAAAAACCAGTCTTTCAATTTCGCTTGAGTTACCAAAATTTAAACTTATTACCTCATCAGTAAAGGTAAAAAAAATGGAATTTTTAAGTTGATCGTCTACATTTGTATATAATATATCAGCTGATTATATTAATCCATTTATCAATATCTCCAAAATGAAAAGAATTGTGCAGATAAAATAGACCGCATACCGGAGAAGATGATTTTTTAATAATGATCTCATCAATTTCTTTACCGATTGCTCCTTCCTTTGGGGTGATGTTTCAAGCTTCACCTTCTTTGGGTGTTGTGATCGGAAACGACTGAAATGATTGAGTAATTAGTGCAATATGAAAATAGTGTGCAATTGTGAGCATCCCTTGTAATCGTTTCGTATGCAGAATATAAAATACTAATTGTGACATTGGTCTCCTCTTTAGTTTCAACCTTAGTTTTTATTTTCAATTCCTGCCAAAAAGATTATGTGTATGTTAGAAATCACAGTAAAACAAATATATATATCAAAATAACAAATGTAGATTGGATATACCTGGTGTTCCATTATAGCGGAATGAATCAACAATGCAAAAGGCAATATACTTTTTCCGTTTGAAGCAGCCTTTGGTATTTTTATAACAAAATTTTGTGTTAGCAAAAGAAGACATTAAATAGCAAATGACAGGAAATAAATTCACGTTTTTTAAAAACATAGGCTTAAAATGTGGAGATATTGGATGTCATGTGTGCAAGATTGTAGGAGCGGTTGGAAAAACTGTCTATATGCGTGCAACATAGTCAAGATTGAATATTCAGAGATCTGATGGTTGAGATTTAGCATGATGAAAATTTTCTCTCACTTGCATGGGTAATACACAGGTAGAATTTACAAAGACTGATTTGAATTTTTAAACACCTAATTGTGTCAAATAGAATTTTAAATGATATACAACAAATTAATAAATGAACGGATAAATAAGTAGGTTAACTGTTGCATTTTTTTGTGATAAATTCAAACGTCATTGCATAAATTATACTAAAAATTATTTTGTTACATAAATCGATAAAAGAACGAGAACCTCATTGTTTTTTTTTTAAATAAACCGGGTTAAAAAACGGGGGTAAATGGTGGAATACGGGTAGCATAAATATGGGTCAAAGTGCATGTCAAAGAACATGATAAATGCGTAAAATAGTAGTACGTACAAATGTACAATGCAATTATGCAACAATATAAGCCTGCTTGAGTGAAAATAGCAAACCGCTAAAACCCGGAAAGAGGCCACACGGCGGCGGCGGATATACTGGCCGGTAGCCAATCCACTGGTGGATCGATTATCTCATACACTTCGAACTGGTGAAATGGAAGGAAGAAATTACATTCCACCAAGCGCATTACAATTGGGTCAAAACCACCGACCCCTAATCGAATCGTCTCTGCCACCTCATTACTTCATCGGAGATCGCACCGCAGTCCAGAAACGAGAAGAAATTCAATCACTTCTTTTGGAAAATCGACGCCTTGCAGCACTTCATGAATTGCTCAAACAGGACCTCTCCGCCGCACAACAGGAACTCCGCCACCTTTCCTCCACTGCCGAGAAAGCGAAGGCCGAGAGAGATGCTCAGGTCCGCGAGGTTTACGATATGGCGATGAAGAAGGAGGCTGAGATCAGATCGATTGACGAATCAAGTGCTGAATTGTCTAAAGCCCTAGCCGATTTGCAGAAATTGAGATCGGATAGAAAAGAACTTGATGAGAAGTTGAATAAGCTCCGTGGTGAAGTTATGAACTCAAAAGCGACGTTCGAATGGCATCAAATTCCGCTGATGAAAGACGAAATTGAAGCCATGCAGAATGATATCCAAAGAGGAAGGTCAAAATCTCTCTCTCTCTCTCTCTCTCTCTCTCTCTCTCTCTCTCTCTCTCTCTCTCTCTCTCTCTCTCTCTCTCTCTCTTCCATATGAATTTGATATTCGGATTAATCTCCATTTTGAGGATTTATCGAAATTCCCCGTGCCGTGGCTTGATCGAAAACCCCAAATTATTTTATTTCTGCTTAATTATGCATCCATGAATCGAGCTTTTCTATTAAATTTAGAATTCATATGTAACATTTTCTTTTAAAGTGAATATGTGTTGGTGTTTAGGGTGTGTTTGGACTTTGGAAGTTATGAAATATTGATCTCAATAATCAGAATCTGATCATAGTGTAGGAGACACGATTTAGATATGCTTTTGCTTCTTGAAACTGTAATAATCATTTTTCAATGATGTTGAACGTTTGATAAATTGTGATTATTTTAGAGAGAGAGAGAGAAAGATGATACAAGGGTACCTGATTCACCCTTTCGATATGATTTGTTTTCGGCTGACGGCTAATATCAAACTGCTTTTTATTCTTACCCCTCAAATAGTTATAAGCATATACATGTTACAAAACACTGGGATCCGAAGTGGCAGTAATTCGATATCACTTTCAAAAGACGCATCCAAACACCATTTCACTTAGTCCTGCATTTGTGATCATTTCAACATGAACTCATCAGTGAGTAATTCATCTTATGTGTAATCAGTGAGTACTTAATTGGCAATTTTGATACCTCACTCGGGCACACATTTGACCTTGGTATACTGGTTTTCCATGTAGTCCTAAAGAAGAGGTGATCTTAACATGTAAAAGTTAATCGTTTGTAACTTAGTGTTTTCGAATTCGATTAGCATCCTGTTTTAGAAGGTCTTAAATGTCCAATGAGCTGAGGTTGGAGGTTGTGAATTGAAAAATGCAAGTCCTGTGCCACTGTGCAAGTAATATGGTTTGTGGTTGCTATGTGAGGCCAAATTGTTCATTAGGTTTAGGTAGACTAGTTTCTTGAAGAATAGATAGTATTGTCAAGTCGACTGGAGTTGGCATTCAAGGTGTTTCCCCAACCAAGTGGTTGTGGGTTCAAGTCTCGATTGAGACAAAGCGCGATAGTGTAGATAAGTATATAGGCGGTAGTGTAGATTGCCTTTTAAAGAAGAATTGTTGAGTTTAATGGAGTGGAGTAATTTTCCAGTTATTGCTAAATGCAACATAAATTTATCGGGCCTAGTAGCTAACATTATTTCTCCTTTGAAATCTTTGTGGGCTAAAATATACTGGAGAAAGGGTGCCGAGTGCCAACTCCTTATCATGTGTGTATTGGAAGTGATACACATATGATACTCACCAATATGTGAAATGGCATCATTGGCGGTAATGATTGACGATGGATCGCTTAATGTGTTCATCATGATTACAGATCCTTTTCCTTTTCGTATAATAATTATACTAGAATTAGTAATGAATTATTGGTAATTGTTTAAATGCTTTTGTACTTTTTCTATGTTAATTTATCTTGTACTTTATTTGACATATAATTAACCATTCATACAGCAGATGTATCTCCCACCCAAAATTTTCACACGTTTGTTTGCTTAACCCAAGCACCTGTTCCTGTGATTGCAATTAAAGAGTGGAATGAGTCTACTCACTGCTGTACGAGTTGGTACTGCTAAGACTTGACAAAATTGTGGAGACCTTGAGGGAGTGTGTTAATATTTGGTAAATAAACTAAAAAGATGAACTGAAGTGCTTAGCGAGATGATACCGCCTTTAGATATTGCAGTCTTGGTTCACTAGAAGATACTAGTTATCACTCTTTCATCACCCCCAGTCAATGATTAACTGGGATTTTAATAGAATCATCCATCATGGAAAAAAAAAAATTGTGCATTAAACTTGTGTAGTTTTTTTTAAGTTACGCACTTATGTTTGTGTATGTATGCCTGCCCGGTAGGTCTATCCCTGGAAAATTAAGTTCTGATCTCCGGAAACAATGATGTGTGCAGGGCCATAATTGAGCATGAGAAAAGGGTGTGCGCGACTAACAATGAACAATGCCAAACAATGGAGAAGTGTAGGAACTCTATGGCTCGTGAAATTGAGAAGCTGAAGGTTGAAGCTGTTGATGCAGCAAAGAGAGCAAGGGCAGCAGCTGCAGCGGAAGGTGTTTCATATCCAGGTACTTTGCTAGTCTGCATATACTTCGGATAACTTTACATACAAATAACTGTAAATTGCCAAATGGTAAAATAAAGTCAATTGCTCACCTCTTATGATAACGTAATTTGCGACTCTATTAATCTCATTTCACAAAACAAAATTATCATTTTTGGTTGTTTTGTTTATGAATTACTCAAACAGGAGGATTTAAGTAGCTGATTATTTGATTCATTACATTCAGCATTGAACTGCATAAACATTCATACACTCTCATACAGCATGTTCAATTAAAGCCTTACAACTGATTGTGTGATTTCAGTTAGCCAATATTACTCATTCACCTTCAAAACACACATCCAACTACCCTGCTAAACCATATATCGAGTCAAGCATTAAATTTAGTTGAATGCTTTAAAACAGGAACTGGATACTGGAATCCTGAGACGAGGTATGCTGCTCCTCCAGGTGAGTTCTCTAATTTCCATCTAGTTAATACCATCTTCGTAAATGTACTTGAGTCGATTACTAAATTGTGTTTAGATGTTTCTAAACAGCATCATCATGATGCTAATATCCTGTCCGTAAATATATCCTGTCCCTCTATGCTGTTTATATGGTAGGTGATGAATAACTTTCTACTTCATTTCCAAATTGCATGATGTGTGTAATTTGTGTTTCAAGTTCAAGATATCCATAACACATTATGTGATGATTGGTGACAGACCAAAAATCATGATGAAATAGTACGTTTTGACCCTATTTATACATTTTCTGGTTTCACTTACATGTGCTAATCGCTCCCAGTTACACTCAACAACCCCCACATGAACATATACTTTAACGTGTCATTTGTTTGACAACTTACCAAGAGAAATACTCGTTAATGAGTGCAAATACTTTTGTTATCATCTCCATGTAACACTAGCTATTTGTGAACTACCATTTCAAAACACTTAAACTTTGTCGATGCAGGAGCAGTCGCTTCCTTTTGACTTGTGTGTTGATAGAGTTGTTTGAAAATACTAGTACAAAATTGTAAACAAAAATAATTTTCGTTGTAAATTTTGTTTTTCATCAATTTTCTTCCTCTCCACATGGAAGTTCTAATAAATTATTGAAAGATTGTTAAAGACCATACATGGATCAAACTTAGATGCTTATTTCACAATCCTATTATTGTTATGAGCCTAGTAGTAAAATTTTGCATACATACCATGTCTAAGGTATTTTCTTGACAAATCATATGAAAATGATTTTTTACAATCACTTATCCAACCTATTGTTTGTTTCCAAGGGGTGATAATGTACATCTCATCTCACATGGCAGGTGAATTTTCTTGATGCTTCAGTTTCAGGTTGAGGGAGCAATTGGAGATGTTGATGGCTTTCTTTTTTAATTTCCATATTACAAACGATATTGTTAGAAACATTATGGATAAAAACTGTTGTTGACATTTACTAGGTCTCAATGTGTTGTAAACATCAAATATGAAGCAAAGTTGGTTTTGGTCATCTCTGCCCCTGAAGAAACTTTTACTTCATTTCGGGTTTTTATCGGAAATACTTAAAACAATGTTCTTCTCTAAAAAAATTTATTTCTGTCCGAACTCAAATATGCATCATCCACAGTATAAATGTTGAATGATTGATTGCCAAGAATGATGAATGAGAAATCAAGTTTTAAAATGGGTTTCAGATATTATTAGGATTTAAGAAATTATATTAATTAATTTAGGATATTAAAAAGGGTTAATATTGAAAAAGCTCTACGAACTTTCATGAGTTTATCGATTAAGTCACTGTATTTTTTTCCAAGTGTTTAAGTTCCTAGACAATTTTTGTCTTATTCAAATTTATATATTTGATCTGTTTAGCAGATCATCAACCGGTAAACGGTACAGGACCTAAAAAATAAAAAAGAAAGTCCAGTGACTTAATCGTGAAAATTGGAAAACAAAGTTGGTTTTTTTAATGATACATTATTCGAGGAACTAATTGTTTTACCTTTTAAGCAGGTAACATGTTAAAAATATATAGTTTTGAATAAGACAAACTTTGTTTAGGGACTTAAATAAAAGTTTAGTGACTTAATCGATAATTGCAAGAAAGTCCGTAAGAATTTTTAATATTAACCCGATTAAAAAACATGACTGTTTATATTTTATAAAATCGGTACCGAAAATTCCCGAATTAAAAGTCCCGACTCCCGATTTAAGTCATATACCGTACCATCTTTGGCTAATTGGTACCCGGAGGGTTCGGGATGGTACTAGTACGGAAAAATGAAATTTATATTCATCCCTAATGATTAGTAATTTAGGGGAGTATACATGTAGCCATCCCCCTTATGAAAAACTTATCAACTAATTTGGGATGTTTTTTTGTTACATAAAGTGTTTAATGACCAAATTTCAGTTACTCGGTCAGTGAGATGGTGGGCTACATTGCTACAAACTATGTTATTTTTTGTTAAATAATAAGTGATGATCTTTCTATTTATTGAACATTGAATGCTTATTGGATCAGAAAAAAATGTTACTTATAATAATCGGTGAAAGAAAAAGAACACATTCCCCATCCTCAAAATCTTGTGTATTCTCACTCTCAAACTCAACGTCCCCATCCTCTTTGTTGTCGCATTTCCCTTGCCGTCGCACCACCCCCAACTCCACCCATGCCTACCATCTCTCAAACCAGGTGACCGTCATGTCCTCATCAGATACAAAAAACTCAGCCCTACCTCTTTTGATTGTTCTCCCCTTTCCTCCCGTCTACTCCGACTCCCACTTCAATCGTTGCTTCCCAATTCACCACCCCACCCCATTGACACTACGTTTCCACCTCCCACGAGCATATTGACCTGGGTTTCATTCGGAGACTGGACGTGCATCCCCACTTCATCGCTCTTCCTAGGCTTCAAAGGTGTAGAAGGTTTGATAATGGATTCTTAAATCAAAGGTACTGTTATTGAAATCAATCAGCATTCAAACTGAAATTAATTACGTTTAAGCGTGGTCCTGAAACAAATGTTCAACCGTTGAAATTTATTAGGGTTTTTCGTTTTATGGGTTAATTAGGGTTGTTCTTGAAATCAATCAGGTTTCTAACTATTTGTTAATTATGGTTGTTTAGTAATTGATTAATTTGTGAGTTCTTTTTATATTTATGCTCTTCATCAATCTATTATTGGTTTATTGCTTGAACTCTTATGGTCAATGGATTTTTTGACAAACAATTATATAGCATATTAAACAACCAAACATTGAGTGGTTCCATTCCGCATCTTTTTTTATATTCCCAAATAAAAAGGTTAAAACTCAATCTTCACTCACTGCGTTAGATTAAAAAGGTAATTCTAATCGAAATCAAAGTAACCAACTTGCAAAATAACAATCACGTCCCGTCCGCTCGTTACTGCCACTAAATCTATCAATTAGGTGATAATAACAATGAAAATATTCCTTACAAAAAGTTAAATGGAAGGACCCTATGTTCATTAAGATGATCACTTCTACTTCAAATCATACAAAGTGTAATTTGGTTTACATTTCAACGCAAAGAGTTCATTCATTAGCATGTTAGTCTTGTCTTTGCAACAATCCCAATCCTCTTTTGCTCCTTCCCCTCCCTGCTTCATGACAATACAAGATAATAAAAACAAACAGTAGTATGCCGACCATCGATTAACACTATTCAATGAAAAGTCAGATCACTGGCCTTCCCCTTGGCCAAAACGCAACAAAGATCATTGTATGTAACCTAAGTCAAAAGATCCCAACAGATTTCTCTCGTCAACCATTACGTGAACAACCAAAGTGCCCCAGAACGCAA
Organism: Centrapalus pauciflorus; assembly: GCA_020465985.1. NCBI lineage: Eukaryota > Viridiplantae > Streptophyta > Magnoliopsida > Asterales > Asteraceae > Centrapalus > Centrapalus pauciflorus. Next base: position 206,226 of record JAANYP010006814.1, on the reverse strand, counting down.
GTCCTGATATAAAATGTAACACAACCAACCAGAAAAAAAAAGGTATTGTAGGAGACTTTCTCAACAACCAATCGACAAATGTAAATTAGTTTCACAATAATCAATAACATTCTCCCATGAATGCTTTACAATGCACGTAAAATTATGCTAGCTATTAGATCTCAGTGAGTCTTGATAGAGACTGGACCTTACAGTCAGTTATTACTGGCCGCCGTCCAACCAATCCCTATCATAAATGGCCAGTCCCGAACTCGATCTTAACCAGTTAAAATAGCAGATCCAGTAGTGCAATAATACCCACCCGATCCTATGTCATTTCCATGTCAATCCTAAGACCTTCCCCTAGAGGTGGCAACTTCAATCATTTAGACATTCACATATAACTGGCTTTATGTGGTCATTTTCCTCTTGAACAAGCCAAACATGTTTTAAATGTTTATTCTAAAGTTAGTTTTTATCGTATTTAAGGTTGATTTATTTGTGAAGTCAAAAAAAAAAAAAAAAGACATAATGGTGTAATTTGCAAACCAACCCATCTTTGACCCTTTAATCAACCTGATCCGGCCCATTACCCATTTTGCCACTTCCGGTTCTACCTACCGCCTGAATACCTACACTTTCTAAATTTAAGACATGCATGAATGGAATGAGAGAAATTCAGTCCCAAATGCCAAAGGGCAACATCTTACAAAGAGAAAAAGATGAGACATATCCAACAAAGTTCATTTAGGATTTCTACCATCATTAATAATCATGCAAATGCACTATGCCTGTATATCTACTTTTCTAGTATTTGGTTATTCAAAAGCAACACTCACCTGAATATCTCAACCTACCTTATAGAAGCATTTGAGAGTACACATATCCACTTGGCACTGGCCTCTATAAAAACATTTGACACAATTTAGATTAATCCGGAACTCCGCAGTGCAAACTAAAAACAGATGATAAGCAAAAAAGGAGAAAAGGGGCATGTATGGATATAACCTACCTCTTAATCTCCTTTGTAAGGAAACAATCCCGCAATGGACTACAATAAAGGCTTCTCTTTCACAGTTTTACTAAATTAATTGCTCAGTTGAAGATCAGTATGGACGAGAGCGGTTTCCACCATGATAATTCCTATCCGGACCGCCATCTCTGTAATTGTCTCTGCGCCTATCACCACCACCACCATAGCCACCACCTCTTCCACCACCACCGCTGTTGCACAAACAAGGAATGTTAGTGCAGTTGCAGAGAATCAGCATAAAACAAGGACAACCTAGGAATTACCTGCTGATTTCCAGCTTTGAGAACTAAATGAAAGTGCATGCTCTCAACATAGGGTATAACATACTTGGTACCAATTGTTTGTGTGATCAATTACTAATCAAGTAAGCATAGACGCATAGTACATCCCAGAAGTGGGAGTTCAGAATTGACATGCAGAACAGAACGCCAGATATATTCATTTAAACACTACATAGGAAAGTTACTTTCTGCAAATCATCAGAGCACATACCATATTTAACTATGCTAAACAATAGTACGGAGATTAACAAACTACCCATAAAGACTATACTGCATCATCTACTATGTGATTCTAGAAAAGAGGGCTGCCAACAGTGAGATGAGAGATCTTTGTCACCTAGAGTACATTTTACATAATCATTGATATTGACATCAATTTCGATCTCGTATTCCATTCTGATAAGGGTCATTTAGCTATTACTAAATAACACTGCTTTCATTTTCTATCAGCCTTTTGTTTTCCATGTGACCAATTCCTATAGTCATAGTTGTATAGAGTTATACATTTCTGTTTGGGTCCTTTGAGAGCATAAGATCCCCACAAGGATGTACGAGAAACTTACTCTTTGATCATTTTGAAAAAAAAAAGGACAATCTGGAGAGTTGCTCTATGTATTGTCAAATTTCTATAGAGTCAGCTTTAAGTGTGATCGGTGCAATCAGAGCTATTATCCTCTATGGTTCAACCTGTGGAGAATTAATAGTGAGATGAACTTAAGAAAGTTGGAAAGCATGAAGATCATGACGACGTTACGTGAAAGTATTTAAGAGCTCAATACAGTGATGAATTTCTTGCTATCAAAAAGTGGGTTGAATTATCCACTAGTGTTCACGGAAGCCAAAGATATAAATGAACTGGTTGTTGGGGAAAATGATAGAGACAACTCAGATTTGTTGATACTTGGTGAAAGAGACGACCAACAGGTCTCAATGTTCTGAAAAAAGGTGTGCGAAGTAGCAGTAGCTCAAACACTATCTAATTCAAACAAAACCCTAAGCAGAAAAGCTTAGTCAGTTGGGGGTAAAACAGTTAATGCACTTTAAAGAGCCTAATCAGCAGCTCGTAGCAAGTGTGATGTCTAAACCACTCATCGAATTAAAAGCCCCTAAGCAATCCGTAAGCAGTACCCAAGCCACACGTCGACGTGAGGAACCCTAATCAAGCAAGCTTCTTCAGTGAACATGATTCACAATTCCAGTTTAAGAGTAATCAAATCAATAATCTACCTAAACCCAATGTTCTGTTCAACTATGACAGGAGAGTATTCTAATATTATCTCAGGCTTTAAACCCCCAAAGGCCAAAGCATCCTGATTGTACCAAGAAATCAATATTTAAGGCTAAGATTTACTCCCCCAATATTAACATCAGAACTTGTCTTGCACCTACCTCATTTTCAGAACCTGGGTTTCTATTCATGTACCCTGTGAAACCTCTAGGTACATTGTTACTAACTAAAGCCAGCTACCAATGACAAAACCAGCCATTCTAAAGGAGCAGTTTGTCCCCTAACGCAGCATTCCTTTCAGAAACCTGATAGACAATCCATTAACACCAATGTAGAAAAAATTTATGATGTTACTAAGCTTCATCGGCTTCCAATGTTGGTTGGTAATGTGCTTAAGAACCCTTTAGATGCTAAAGAGCTTTTAGTGTCAGTGGAAGTCAATTGACATATCATCGATACTCTTGGTTCATCTTTTTCCTATAGACAGGGCACACTCCTGTCCCAATTGCCAACAATGCTTCCATAGAATTTCTGAAAAAGGAATGGCCTGAACTCATCGGTTCTTCACTTGGAAACATAACAAACAAGATAAGCAGCTCTCATCAAAACAAGCAACTTTGGAGACACGTAGGCATGCATTTGACAAGATACCCTACAATGTTCTTGTGCAAGAAGAGGTTGACTCGGTCCTCACCATTGCACTCCGGGGCACAAATGTTACCCAGCTGAAATCTGTGTCTTACACCAGACATTGCATTGCAAAACGCTCTTGACTTTGTGTAGATCAATTTCCAATGTGAGATGGGAAACATCATGAAAGTTGTTTGTAAAACAGATATGGCCAAAGAAGCAAGCATCAAACAGGCTGTATTTGAATGCCTTATTTAGATGGCAGCAACACACTATGAGGTGCTGGAGCCTCGTATGCATGAACTTTTTGAATTAACCGCAAATGCTGTCAATAAAGATGAAAACAGTGATGCTCTTCATGCAATTGAATTCTACAGTTCTATGGGTGATGAAGAGATTGACTTCCAACTTCCATGACTTCAAAAGCGGTGTGGGAGACTCGTATCCTCATTTACTATTATGAAGAAGGCTCTACTATTATTGGTTCTGATGTTACTTGAAACTTTTTTGAAGATGATGAAAATCCAGACCAGGACATCAATATATGAAGCGGCACAAAATTATCAGCCAAATAAAATCATAAATAGAATGTCACATATATCAGATTCAGAAAAAGAGCTCAATGAAAAGAAAGTGCTTCAATGAAAAAAACTGGTTTGATTATAGAATACTACTTGGGAAACACCTGCAGTATCATCCCTATGATAATACATCATTGTATATCAGAAAGAAACTGAAGCTATGTATGACATCCTGATTAGAGACCAATTAGGTAACATTGTATCATCACATATATAATAAATTACTTATGATGGGGGAAGATGATGCATATCACACATATATGGTTAAGTTGGCAAATAACACAAATAAGCACATAATGAATTAATACATATACCCTTGCCCATATGCAGGAGGAGCCCTTGGAGCAGATTTCTCTGCCATTCCGACGCTAATTTTGTAACCTCTCATATCATAATCTGAAGATAACAATAATAATTAGATGTGCCCAAAAATGAAATAAAGGTGTACTGTTATACAATGGAGGAAAGAAAAAAAGGTGTACTGTTATAAAATCCGCCAGCAGAATGTGCTGCAGAAGGATCTTCATAGACCAAAGCAGCATCTCCTTTGTTGTTTCCTTGGTCATCAGTGTAAATCTTAATGTTATAGGGCCACTGATCCTTATAGCCTCGCTTCTGCTTGATTCTCCCAACCTACAAACAACATATAATTGCAATCGACAATTTATCAGTTAGTCAAAAAAGATTGATCGTCATCAGGCGTGCGGCATGATAATAAAAGAGAATGACAATGTATTTACTTGTCCAATGCCTCCAAATAGCTCTCTCAGTTCATCAATGGTCACATCTGGTGGCAAATTTGAAATGTAGATTCTTGCATTGTCACAGGATTCATCACAAGTTTCATCACATTGCTTGACCTTTGTAGGTGCTTCAGCAGGAGCACCACCATAACCACCTTGATTCTGTGGACCACTAGTATATCCACCGGTTGAACTGCCCCGACTACCGCCACGATTATCAGGCATAGAATCACCAGCATAACCGGCACCACCAGCACCATAAGATGGCGGATATGAAGTTGGTCCACCGTTGTAGCTTGCAGGAGGAGGGACAGCATCAGTTCCATAAGCAGGATTAGCCCCATATGAGTTAGGTGGTTGAGGGTAACTACTATCAGTTCCCCCATACCCAGCTGTAGCTCCCTGACCATAACCACTGCTGTCTCTTCCTTGGTTGCCTCCATAGGAGCCACCACTTCCTCTACTTCCTCCACCACTTCCTGTATCATAGTTACCCCTACCTCCTCTATCACCACCATATCCACCACCACCACCTCCCCCCCTATTGTAACTACCACCATCACTGCGTCCACCCCCACCTCTATTGTAATTGCCACCATCATTGCGACCACGATCACCACCGCCACCTGTGCCAGCAGGAGAGGGCGTACCACATTTGTTGCATTCAGTTCTCCAGGAAAAATTTGAATTGCCACAGCTGCAATAAAACATATCGTTCAAGTTGACAATAACAAACACCGATTAAAACTTGTAACTTCTAGGTTAGAAGGGAAGCTTTATCTGAACACAGAGATTCAGATAAACATTCCAGCAGACCTATATAAATGGAGTTGATGTTAGAGTTATTGAAATCAGTAAAATTGAAATGTTCAGCAGCAGTAGATAAGAGGGTGTGCTCTGTTTCATATGCAATGAAGCACATAAGCCAGTACAACATATTGCCACTAAAGCATCTGTTCAAAACAAGACCACATGTACCATGATTTTTGTTTCTAAATTCTCCCATTAGAAAGCACTTATACCAAATATGTTTCACAAATTTGAAAGTATGTAAATTTGTATGCTGGAATACACTTCCACATAAGCCACGACAAAGCAAAAACTACCAGGGAAAAAGGGACTAGCTGTATTTGCATGTATCATATCATATAATTCTCTAAAAATAAAGGGAACATAATACAGAAGTCTCACTCATAAAGCTTTCAAAATAATTAAAGGTTGAAACGTAAACTGGATCAAATTAGGACAGATCCTTCACATCTTGAAGATCGATAATTGATTAAATTTATCCAACCGGTAAGGATAGCGAGATAAATTTAAAAAAAAAAAAAAAAAAAAAAAAAAACAATAGATTGAGGCAACATAAGCAGATCAAGTAGAAAAAAATTACCCCGGATTAGGACAAGGCCAGTCACCTTCTCTACCACTCCCACGTCCGCCACCTCTACCACCTCCGCGCCCACGATCTCCTCCTTGATATCCACCTCCACCTGCAATATTAATTAAAAAAACTCACATTGAATTATACGTTCAAAGAAAAGCATTAAAGACGTAAGAACGAGTGATGTACCAACCTCGATTCTGTGAATTACCCCCGTATCCTCCACCTCCACCGCCTCCTCCTTCTCTACCACCTCGACTACCATAACCTCCACTTCCACCTCCACCACGGCCGCCGCCTCCATATCCTCCACTTCCACCACGGTTTCCGCCATAAGATCCGCCTCCACCACCACTGCTTCCATACCCGCCTCCGCCACCACTGCTTCCATAACCTCCTCCACCACCACTGGCTCCATATCCTCCCCCACCACCACCGGTATTTCCATACCCTCCACCGGCACCGGCACCACCGTATCCACCGCCATAACCTCCACCAGCGGGCGGTGGAGCAGATCCATCTCCTTCGTGGCCGTAACCAGACATCTTTGCTAGGGTTTCTTTGAAGTCGTTTCAGAGAGAAATAGAGTGAAAGGGGGCAGGGGAATTTAAAGCGTATTTATATATAGTGGCCGACTCGTTAAAAGTTGTAAAACCCATCACGCATCAAATTATGGAAATACGCTTTTCACAAAAATATTTAAATTATAATAGTTTTATTTTATTAAATCAAACTAATAATTAATAAACTATCAACTTTAAAATTGTAAAATTGATCTCGACTGAATATGTTAAAATAAATGATTCAGCGATTGTTAATACCTTATCTAGTTTATTCACCTGTTATGTTGATAATTCTAATAAAATCTATTCAAACTACACACATATATAAGTATATAAAATACACACACGTATATTTAAGGGATTAATATTATTATTTATCATAATTATTATATTTCTAGTTTTATAAATATATATGAACAAAGGCTGATTTTTTATGAGCATTTTAAACATTTTATTTATAAATTTATTTTATACAAATTGGGGTTTTAGTTTATATATGACCTAATCTTTTTAATTAGATAAACACATAAAATTTTATGTGTCGAGATAGCGGCGGCATGTGAATAATATGGTTTGTCCTTTATTATGTATAATGTATATATCACGATAAATAAATTTTATAACCCGCGTCTTATGTGGATATTTTTAAATAAAAACTATTTACATAAAAAGTATATAAACTCAAAATTTGAATACAACGTATTTAATTTTAATAAAAAAACATAAGAAAATTTGATATAACTATTATTTTCTAGCTTTATATATATATCTATATGAATAGCAATTACTTTATTTATCATTCATCTAAATTTTTATTTTTAATTTTATATATTTTTTATTGTTATTATTGAAACATAATGTTTATATATTTTATTACGATAAAAGATAATAAGAAATATGTATGTTGCATTGTTTTTTTCCTTGTCATATAAAACTTCTATTTATTTTAGTATTTTAATTTATAAATTTATATATTTTTAATTGATATAATTTAAGATGTTTTTATTTTATTAATATTATTTGAAGTTTATAAACAGATTGTATGAGTTGGTTTATAAATAGTTTTGTTAAATGTATATTCTATTCGTAATAATAACAATATATATTAGATAATGACAAATGTTGGATAAAATTAATGATTTATCATTATTTGTACATTTTAAAAGTAATGAACTGTATTTATCTTTCATTTTTTATTTTAAAAGTAATGATGTGTATTTATCATTTCTAATAAAACGTAAAGGTGACATGTGATGTAAATGTTTTCCTATAAATATATAGATATTGATTTGATATACATTATTATATGTGTTTTAGTACATTATGAGTACTACTTATGGATTATACAAAGACCAATATTTAAATTTTTGTTCCTCAAAGTACCAAGCTATATTATCATCCCTTAAAGATCAAGTCACCAATAAGATTCAGGAAGATGCACGTAACTAAAAGTACCATCAAGCATGTTGAAGTGAATCAACGTTTATAATTAACTAGAAAAGCTTTGAAAGATCGGTTGGATTAAGTTATGATGTTGCTTTTAATAAATTATTATACAATAAAATACATGATCTTAACTACCACCCGACAAGATCAACAAATTGTTTGACAATGCACGTTGGATCACTTTTGATCAAAATTACACTCGTATTTTAGTCATTCATTGTGTAAAAACTAAAATGTCATGCATAATTTGTAGGGATATTGTGTCCGATACCAATTATAAAATATAAGAAATATATTACGAATTACAATTCAGAAATGAAATTACAATACACGGAAATAAATAAAGTACTGAAATTAAAATTACAAGTAAAAGAAATAATAATACGGAAAAGTAAATTACAATACGGAAAAATAAAGGCTGAATCTCGTGTTTGACACGATTCCCTTAAAACAGATTCGAAGTCTGTTTCCCAGGGTACAACAGCCAAAGCAGCGTGTACTGCCGGAGGTAACCAACTTGCCTGAAAAATCACGTGAATTGAAGGTGTTCTTCGTTCTTGGAAGCAGCAACGTCTTGCCGTTAAAGTGCAAAAAGTTTCAAGAATACAAAGCGTTTTCCAAGTATCTCAAAATGTGTGTTTTGGTGTTTGCATCTCCATCCCTTTTATAGGAGATAAGTTGTAACAACAACTTAATTATATTCAATTGTAATAATAATAAAAAACCATTTTTTTATTAATAATTAAATATAATAATTCTATCATTAAACCATGAGTTGTAACAACAAATTAATTATATTTAATTGTAATAAAAAAATATTTTTTATTAATAATTAAATAGAATAATTCTATCATTAAACCATTTCTGTAACGGCTCTAGAATTGTCTAGATTCGTTCAAGACACGAACGCGGCTCGCACAAAAAAAATACATTATACAAAGTACGAGGCAAATGCGAGTGCACACAAGTTTAATGATTTGCTATTGTTTGGACCCAAGTTTTGTCTTGGAGTAACTTGTCATGCTTGTCAAGGCTCCTCATTATAAACCACTCATGGTTTGGTCCATCTTCCTATGTGGGACAAGTTTTCACACTTTTAACTTGCATTTTCCCACATCAAACACCAATCTTTGAGCATCGATATCTCATTCATCTTAGCTCCGTTTTGGACGTTCTTTATATCGTTGTAATCCTCTCTTCAAGGAGAATACACACCCATAAAATATTAATTATATATCTCACAACTATATATAATTATATTTGGTCCAAAAACATGGAAAATACACTTTTTCCTTTGAAAAATTGACACTTTTTTCCAACAATCCCCCACATGAATGAGAGATCGATCGAAAACACATTCCAATCATCCCCCACATGTATGAGATTGATCGAAGACACATAAAATTCCAATGAATTTTCAATGGTTGAAATCTTGCATAGGATAGGTAGGTGTAAACCTTTGAACCTTCCCTTATGAAATGCACTTAGCCTTCTAGCCGTCAGTAGATATCGATGTCTTTGAACTGAGCTGCCATTTGTGAAGACGACAATACACTTCACACAAGAATCTCCCTAACAAGGTTAACTCCTCATAGTCGTGTCCGTTATGGTCATGGAACACTAGCCTGGTTCTGCGAGAGCTACTAAGAATTGTGCCCCTACAATTCCACTCGAAGCGACCCCACTTCTCTCTCACATAGGTGATTTCTCCCGAATCATTAAAAGCATAGATGATTTCTACCGAATCATTATAAAATGCTTAACCTCATTGTCACTAAAATGATTTTCTTCTAGAAATCATATAGGAATGGACTAGGAGTTTTCCACAACCCCCCACAGTGACCACACTTTATTCATACAAATAGGTTGTCCTTTTGAACCAAGATCTTGGGATCTCCAGTCAACAAGGTAAGGTTTTCCTTCGTATGAATTTATTCATTCATGGGCTTTAGTCCCATTCCTTTTGACGACTTCAAAACTAACTCTCTATTTAGGCCTTTCGTAAGCGGATCCGCAATGTTATCTTTTGACTTCACATAGTCAATAGTAATAACACCTGTTGAGAGTAGTTGTCGTATCGAATTATGCCGACGTCTAATATGTCTTGACTTACCATTATACATTATGCTATGCGCTCTACCAATCGCTGATTGGCTATCACAATGTATAGTAACGGCTGAAACGGGTTTCGGCCACTTTGGTATGTCTTCAATAAATTGACGTAACTATTCGGATTCTTCACCACATTTATCTAATGCGATGAATTCAGATTCCATCGTAGATCTAGCTATCACTGTTTGCTTGGAAGACTTCCAAGAAATAGCAGCACCACCAAGTGTAAATACATATCCACTTGTAGATCTAGAATCTTTTATATCGGATATCCAATTCGCATAGTTGTATCCTTCTATCACAGCTGGATATCTCTCATAACGCAGTCCGTACTCTCGAGTATATCTCAGATACCGAAGTACTCGTATCACACTTTTCCAATGAATCCGACTCGGATTACTCGTGTACCTACTTAGTCTGCTTACAGCATATGCTATGTCCGGTCTGGTACAAGACATTAGATACATTAGACTGCCTATAATTCTTGAGTATTCTAGTTGATTAACACTTTCACCTCTATTTTTCGATAGATGATGACTATTGTCAATTGGAGTTCTAGCTATACTAGAATCACCATTACTAAATTTCTCAAGAATTTTATCCACATAATGAGTTTGACTTAACACAAGACTATCTTGGGTTCGTGTGATTTTAATACCAAGAATCACTTCCGCTAAACCCATGTCTTTCATGTCAAATTTGGATTTCAACATCTCTTTCGTTGAATTAATCATTCTTTCGTTACTACCAACGATAAGCATATCGTCTACGTATAAACAAAGAATGACATATCCATGTTTTGTATCTTTCATGTACACACACTTGTCGCACTCATTAATTTTGAATCCACATTCTAGCATGACGTGGTCAAACTTTTGATGCCATTGTTTGGGAGCTTGCTTCAAGCCATATAATGACTTAACAAGCCTACAAACTTTCTTTCCACATCCGGGAGCACTAAAACCCTCGGGTTGTTCCATGTAGATCTCCTCTTCTAAATCACCGTTTAGAAAAGCCGTCTTCACATCCATTTGGTGCACTTCTAGATTTCTTATTGCGGCAATCGCAAGCACCAATCTAATGGATGTTATTCGCGTCACCGGCGAATATGTATCAAAGTAATCGACACCCTCCTTTTGTTTGTAACCTTTGATTACCAACCGTGCTTTATATTTATCAATGGAACCATCAGGTTTCATTTTCCTCTTAAAAAGCCATCGGTAACCTAGTGGTTTACAACCTTCAGGATGGTCCACTAGTTCCCAAGTATGATTTTGTAAAATTGACTCAATTTCACTCTTGATAGCTTCTTTCCATTGAGGTCCTTCAGAAGAAGTTACCGCTTCTCGGTAAGTTTTGGATTCACTTTCAACCATGTAAGTGACAAAATCATCTCCATATGATTTTTCAACCCTTTTCCTTTTACTTCTTCTAGGCTCAACCTCTTCTCTTTCAGGTTGTTCTAATGTCTCATCTTGGACATTTTCGTCAATTGATTTAGACGAACTAGCACGATCCTTTTGTAAACAATGAAATATATTCTCAAAGAAGGATGCATTCCTTGATCCATGATGGTATTCTTGTGAATTTCTGGATTTTTAGACTCATACACAAGAAACCGATAGGCACTACTATGATGTGCATAACCAATAAATATGCAATCAACCGTTTTAGGTCCTATCTTTTGAGCCTTAGGTGCCGGTACAACAACCTTTGCTAGGCACCCCCACACTCGTAAGTACTTATAGGATGGCTCTCTTCCCATCCAAAGTTCATACGGTGTTTTATCCATTTTCTTGCGGGGTATCTTATTCAAAAGATAAGTAGCCGAGAGGATAGCTTCCCCCCACATTTCTTGGCTCATTCCCGAACTTATTAACATGGCATTCACCATTTCTTTCAATGTTCGGTTTTTTCTTTCCGCAATACCATTTTGTTGAGGTGAGTAAGGAGCGGTGAATTCGTGTCGGATTCCATGTTGAGCACATAAATTCGCAAACGGTGACACATATTCACCACCTCGATCACTTCTTACAACCTTAATCTTTTTGTTGAGTTGGTTCTCAACCTCTTGTTTGTATAAAACAAACTTCTCGATTGCTTCATCTTTACTTTTCATTAAGTAAACATAGCAATATCTTGTACAATCATCAATAAACGTGATGAAGTACTTATTACCACCTCTCGTAGGAATGGATTTTAAATCACACACATCCGTGTGAATCATATCAAGTGGTTCGGTTATTCTTTCAACCGATTGGAAAGACGATCTTGTAAGTTTGGCTTCAACACAAGTTTGGCATTTATAATTTGAATCAATATGAAAAGATGGAATGCAATTTAACTTAATTAAACGACGTAATGAATTAAAATTGACATGTCCAAGACGACCATGCCACACGTTAGAAGATTCTGTCAAATAAACCGAATTTGTAGTCGTTTTATCAAAATTGCTTTTCAAAATCATCAAATTTATTTTGAACATTCCATTCAAAGCAAAACCTTCTCCACCAAAATGACCATTCTTGGTCAAAACAAATTTATTCGATTCAAAAACCATTTTAAATCCAAACTTGTTTAACAGCCATCCGGAAACCAAATTCTTTCGAATTTCCGGTACATACAAAACATTTCTCAACTTAAGATCTTTCCCGGATGTCATCTTCAAGATCACATCGCCTTCACCTTTGACATCAACCGTATCAAAGTTTTCCATGAAGATCTTTTTTCCATTAACTACTTTCAAAGTAGTAAACAAACTTTTCTCCGAACACACATGTCGGGTAGAACCAGTGTCGATCCACCATTCATTCGGTTCAGATCTTACCAATTCTACATCAGAAACCATTGCCGTGATATTCACATTCATCACACTTGCAACTTCACCATTGCCGTCAAGAACCACGCATGGTTCAAGATCCAAATTGAATCAACCGTTCAATTTAATCACTTTATAACAAAATTAAATCTTTTGTTATAAACAATGTCAAATACTTCAATTGACAAAACTTGAATCAACGGTTCAATTTTATAACAAAATTAAATCCTTTTTATTATAACCGATTTTATCACTAAAATTGAATCTGCCGTTCAATTTAACACCAAAGTGATAACACCAAAGTGAAGAATGAATCAACCGTTCATTCAAACACTTGTAACCCGAACGAGAATAGTAACAAATTTTATATTAAAAGTTAAAATTGAATCATCCGTTCAATGTTTAAGAAACCAAAAGTGAATAATCGAATCTGCCGTTCAAATTAAACACTTAATCAAGGCTGTTGCAAAAATTAAATCCGTCTCGAAACCAAAACTCGTTTGTAACGAAACAGAAATAATTAAATGAAATGGAAACACAATTGCTTCGAGACAAAACTCGTTTGAATCGAAACAATAATGTAATAGAAACTTTTACTTCGAGACAAAACTTGTTTGAATCGAAGAAACAATTTCTCTAAAATTCCTAAATTTTATAACAGGTATCGTGGTTGTAAAATCTGTTTTAAGATTGTAGGGATATTGTGTCCGATACCAATTATAAAATATAAGAAATATATTACGAATTACAATTCAGAAATGAAATTACAATACACGGAAATAAATAAAGTACTGAAATTAAAATTACAAGTAAAAGAAATAATAATACGGAAAAGTAAATTACAATACGGAAAAATAAAGGCTGAATCTCGTGTTTGACACGATTCCCTTAAAACAGATTCGAAGTCTGTTTCCCAGGGTACAACAGCCAAAGCAGCGTGTACTGCCGGAGGTAACCAAATTGCCTGAAAAATCACGTGAATTGAAGGTGTTCTTCGTTCTTGGAAGCAGCAACGTCTTGCCGTTAAAGTGCAAAAGGTTTCAAGAATACAAAGCGTTTTCCAAGTATCTCAAAATGTGTGTTTTGGTGTTTGCATCTCCATCCCTTTTATGGGAGATAAGTTGTAACAACAACTTAATTATATTCAATTGTAATAATAATAAAAAACCATTTTTTTTATTAATAATTAAATATAATAATTCTATCATTAAACCATGAGTTGTAACAACAAATTAATTATATATAATTGTAATAAAAAAATATTTTTTTATTAATAATTAAATAGAATAATTCTATCATTAAACCATTTCTGTAACGGCTCTAGAATTGTCTAGATTCGTTCAAGACACGAACGCGGCTCGCACAAAAAAAATACCTTATACAAAATACGAGGCAAATGCGAGTGCACACAAGTTTAATGATTTGCTATTGTTTGGACCCAAGTTTTGTCTTGGAGTAACTTATCATGCTTGTCAAGGCTCCTCATTATAAACCACTCATGGTTTGGTCGATCTTCCTATGTGGGACAAGTTTTCACACTTTTAACTTGCATTTTCCCACATCAAACACCAATCTTTGAGCATCGATATCTCATTCATCTTAGCTCCGTTTTGGACGTTCTTTATATCGTTGTAATCCTCTTTTCAAGGAGAATACACACCCATAAAATATTAATTATATATCTCACAACTATATATAATTATATTTGGTCCAAAAACATGGAAAATACACTTTTTCCTTTGAAAAATTTACACTTTTTTCCAACATAATTTGGTACAAAAATGACATTTTCACAAGGGATATTGGTTTGACCATTCACAAGGGAGTACGTTTGGTACTCTCGATTATTTAGGGTACTTCTTGAACCTGATTTTATACATACATATATACATTCATGCATTTACATACAATGTTCTGTACTGTGTGTGGCCTAATCATTTATTTAATCATTTTTAGTTCAAATATTAATGAAGTTTTAATTTTAAAAATATTAGAAATAATTATTAACTAATGCTTAAATACTTTTAAACCATTTTTCTACTCCTAACAAACTTGCTTATTTTCCCATGGAATCTATCATATTCTCTCCTCATCTTTCATGTATATTTAGAAACCACATGATGCATCCATCCCTTCGTCAACCATTTTATTTCTCCTTTTTGCAACTTAGGAGTGGCTATGCACAACAAAATTCCTTCCAAGTTGCAAGGAATAAATTAAAAACAGTTAGATTTGATGCTTTCTTTGAAACTTCCATTTGCACCATAGGTTGCCGGCTTGCCGCTAGGAATATGATGCTTGTTAACTATGGCTCTCCCTTGTTTTACAATTGGAACAAATACTTATTAAAAATAAAAGAAAAATTAGGGGTGGCTATTATTATACCACCATCAATCAATAGTAGTCGAAAATTTCAAAAATATAGAAATATTTTAATCTCAAATCAAAATATTTTTTTAATTTTTCGAATAAGTTTTTCAGTTTCGAAATATTTTGAACATCCTTATACCCTATACAACACAATGTGTTTTGATGTGATGTTGAGCTTATTATGGTTCAAAATTTTCATCCAAAAGACGAAAAAATAATCAAATTTAAAAAAATACAAAATGTTGTAAGAAAGTCATTTAAAAAGTGTAGGTATATAATTCTAGAACCGGAAGAGGATACTACGGTATTTGGAGTAATATTCTCCGGATTAGTATTGATTTGGAAAGAACGAGTACTTTTTTTAAGATCCTTTTGGATAAAGATAGGCAATGGACGCTCAACTGAGACGTGGCTAGATAAATAGTAGGTGACTTTAAGCTTGTGACAAAGTTCGAAGACTTTACAAAAGTAGTTAAAAACAAGTATGCTTTGGTGAAAGATAGAATGGTTAGACGAGAAACACATTAGGAATGAAGCTGGAGATGAGTAAAAGGTTAAGAGGTAGATCGTTAGGTGAATTTGAATAGTTATTACATGGGTTATGTAACATCGTCATCTTTGCACGGGTTTAATTGTAAACAATGATTCTTAGCTCTAAAAGTTGTAATTTGACATATTTAATTGGAAATTTTGGGTTGTTCAAGTGTTTAGCTTGTCCAAAAGTTGAAGTCTATTGCCAGACATTGCATTTCTACATGACTGATAAAAACAAGGACTAAAATCATCAATTGTAAAAGACTTTATTAGTTTAAATGAAGTTCAAGCACCAAAGTGGTCACTATTGAAAGTTATTTTTATTTTATGTAAGTCTAGTGGGTGACTTTGGCAAAACCTCAAAGTCACGTAAGACTTGGTTGAAATTGGTCATTCCTCACTTTCACAAAACACATTGGGTATGTTTGGCAAAACTAACTGTACCTTTGTGTTTTTAAAAGAGGTAGAGCTTTTAGTAGCTGAAGGTTTTGAGAGCTGAAGTTTTTTTTAAAAAGCTGGAGCTTTTGATTTTATAAATGTGTTTGGTAAAAGTAGCTGTAACTATAGTTTTTAGTATTAAATTACATAAAATGACATTAATATTAATTAAATGTGGTAGTTTATGATTAATAGAAGGGTAAAAATGTAAATATGTTTGACTAAAAGCTCCAGCACTTTTCAAACGTTAATTCTACTAGCATTTTATAAAAGAACTTATTTTTTAGAAAATGAAAGCTCTATGTTTCCTTCCAAACAAAACTTTTATTTTTTATTAGAGCTTATTAAAAAATAACTACTAAAAGCTCTTAAAAGTTCTCTACCAAAAATAGCCTGTATTACCTTTCTCCATCTTCACCTCAGTTACAACTTCATAGTCAAATTCAAGCATCACATTGAAGGATTAATGCCGCAATCTTGAATGCATGTCAGGCCTAAGCTAATTTTAAGGCAAGTTTTTATTTTTGGTCAAAGATTGGTTAGGCTTCATGCCACTGGAATGAAAGCCATGCTTAGAAATATTTTGTGATGTTATTTGTAGCAGATTCGAGACGAATTTGGTGAGCAATTTGTGCTCGATAGAGTTTTGGCAAGAAATGTGTTGTTTGAAATATATGCATGAATTGGATTTAAATTTGACAAAAAAAAGTTGTTTAATCATTGAGGTTTGTATGGGTTTAGTGTTGATAAATTATCAAGCATTAGTGTTTTTAGGTAGTTTGGTACTGGTTTAGAGTAACAAGCATAAATTCTTATTACATTTTGACATAATTTTTCTGAAATTGTCATCATTTAAATGGATTTCTATAAAAGTTCCAATGTTTGACTCTTTAAAGTCAAAGAAAGACTTTAATTGTGTTAACACGTCAACGCGTGAATAGCAACCATGTGCACAATTGATGTATGAAAATGGTGTTTCAAAGTATTTTTGATGACCTGACAAAATAATTACCAAATTCTGACACCGTTATAAAGTATGTTGCTTAATCTTGTAATTTTCTACACCTAAATGTGCAAGGGTTGGAAGTGTAAAATCAGGAACTCAAATACCATATATTCTTATTCTCATCTTGGAAACATGATGGAACTATAGGGGCTTGTGGGTCGTTGACATAAATTCTTGTTTATATTGGTTTTTAATCTTATATAATATGAAGAATCACAACAACATACACATATTTTTAATTCGAGCTTTCGTATTTAAGCTTTCACTTCTAAATTAAGTTTCAGTTGTTGTTAATTGGAGATGACACTTAACACACACCGACTCATATGATTTTCTTTCTCTCGATAAGTTGATGCACATCTTCATCTACTGCTTGTGGAATTTTAATTTTTCTCGATCAATTTAATTTATTTTTATAAAAAGACATGTGGCTTTGGTTTTCTCAAACGATTACTTTAAGGCTTGTTTAACCTATTTTGCAACAATTATGTTTACAAATTACATACTATGATTTTTAACCCCCAAAAAATCGTTTCATCCAACAGATATCTATTTATCCGTTTCATCTAATGGATATGGATACAGTCGGATGAAATTAATTTAAATGTATATGGATATGGATATGGATACAGAGAATGAAAAATAAATGGATGTGAAATCATCCGATTCATGGTATATTTGAGACCATTGGGCATAGCTTTCGGTTTGATTTCTTTGACATTTGACATTCCTTTGAGCATTCTAGTCATAATTACTTATTCATACCATGAAAGTGTTATTAATTACCATATTCTTCTTGAAATCTCCTTGACTTTGCTATAATTTGGATACACTTTATATAGACTTTCACATGACTCTTTGATATGATGAGACTGTTAGTCACGTGCGAATGACTTTGGACTAGACGACTAGCTATCGTCTGCAGGTCACTCCCGTTGTGACTTTTCCACATACGGTGCGATTTGTTCTAGCCTAACGTGGTTGCGTTGTTCCATTTCATGGTTAGACGCCATTATATATGAACTTTGAACTCAACGATTATACACTTTTGTAACTAAGTAGACTTTAAACACCTTTGTTGTGCTTTTGATATCTACAGGACTTGACTTTTGATATATGAAATGTGTTTATGATATTCCGTTGACTTTAGTTTTCTATGACTTGCAATGGTGCTTCATTTAGTGGCTGGAAATCAAACTGGTATCGTTTTGGTTGATTTCGAGACCTAATAATCGAACCAGATTTGTAGTGTAGGCATCGCGGCCGCGTGCTGGCCTGGTCTTTGTTACCCAAAGATAGATAGTCCATTAAGCAACCGAGTTACTCCCCAAAGCCACTGACATCGATTGATGAACTCGGTCATACTGTCATCGCAACCCGCGATTTCCCCATCGCGGCATCAATCCATGACTTTCTCGGATGATGATCATGGCTGCCGATCTAATCAAACTCGGCCTGCGATGACGACTTGGTCGCGGCCCCCAATCAGAAGATCAGTTCAGTTTAATTCATTTTTCCTTCTCAATCTATGTGATGATATGGCATATGTTACATTGTATTGCAGGTCTATAAAGACATTAATAAGCGTTGAGCGAGCATAAAGTGACTTCATTTGGCAATCTTAAGCGGCTAAATATCATACACGGTACTGGCAACCGAATTCAACATTTACGGGATACAAAGTCGTTACGACTTATGAAAGTAGGTTCAGGAAGTCGAATACAAGCAAATCTAAAACTATTCAGCTAAACACATAAAAATGGAGTATAGAATCTAGACTGAAGCCATAAAGAACATAAAGTTAGTGGTAAAATTTGAAGATATTTCATCATACAATCATAGAAACAACATGATCACCAACGGATCCTCAAGTTTCATAAAAGAATAAAATTTCTTGATTCCAGAATGACCCTAATCTACGACTGCTACATATAAATTTACCATTATAGCCTCTGTAACAACAGAACGGTTAAAACAAGTGAGATCAGATGATGATGGTGAGAGTTTAACCCATGATATGAAACTGAGAACGAAGCTTTTAGTTCTACATTGAATCTACAATTACCAATTGACGGATCAACGGTGGTGATCATTCCCAGTCCCCCGAAATCACAACTATCAGGACTTTGATCATGCTGTTGGTAGTAGCTGTTAAATGCATACGACACGTTACCAGGCCAACTGAGGTTAAAACACGAACTACCTGGTGAAAGTGCAGTACAGTCGGCATTCATGCAAGCGTCCATAGCACGTGCAGTCGCATTTGACGTGTTTAGGTTGTTGTTTAGAACACACCACTTGGACGAAAGATACTCCACGTTCTGTGCATTCACGAGCTTTTTCCCTCCACCTGAAAAGTCAACCTGGTACTTTGCTTGGCCATCGAAAGTAAACAAACCCCAGTGTCTTTCAAAATTTCCAGCTGTTATATTTCTTTGATCTTCATCTACAAGGGTATAGATGTAAGTTTCAACCGGCATCGTTTGAGGCCTAAGCGGTGTCCCTTTTTTGCTACGAAGATGGTCTAAAAGGCCTTTCACGAATACCTCAGCGTTTGAGACAGTAGCATTTGGGGCACCATCTGTAGGCCAACCAATTTGGCTTATTACGATATCTATTTGTGGAAATCCTGCAACTGTTAAAGCAGTGATAAGGGTATCGTAGCTTAACTCGAGGCTGTTTTTATACGATCTATGGCTGTCATTATGAGGGCGTGCAGTTTCTTTAAATAGAGCAAAATCGAGTGAGATGTTCTTGTTTTGATAGTGGCTTAAAAAAGGTGAGATTGTCGCAAAGAAAGGAGATCGGGTTTTGGTAAGAAAGTTCAGTACACCAATCATGGTTTTGTTGATATCAGATCGAAAGTGTCCTTTCGAGGGTAAGCCAGATTCTGACTGGAACACATCAAAGCTACATGGAATCACAATTTTTACCTTGTTTGCTAGTTTAGCTCGGATTAAAGCTGCTTCGACACTGATTGCTGCCCCAACTACAAAAGGATAGAATTGTGAACCATAGCTTTGGAGAAAAGGCTCATCTCCAACAGCAACATACCTGCAAATGTATTTAGCCTTTGTTTCAACCTTACATGATAAAAAAAAATTTTATTTGCTTTTACTTAAGACTAAAAGACATTTTTTTCTTGATATTTGTTGTAAATGTGAGATTAAACAACAATAGAAAAACAAAATTTAAGAAGTAGAAGTAAAAGGTTCAACTCATGATATCACTTTCCTAAAACTATATGTGCATATCCTCTACAAGATTGCAATGAATTTAATGCAATAGTTTGATAGATAAAACAAGCCTTATGAATATCAGAAATTGCAAAAAATGAATTATCTCAAAGGAATGCTCCGAGGAACTTAGCAGAAAGATGATGCATAAGCAAGATAGAGTAGTTTTTTGGTTTAAAAGTGTTTGTTAAAACCTCAATCTCCTGACCCCTGAGTATGCACGTATTGGGGCAAATGATGACTGAAAAATTGTCTTAGTACACATAAATGAAAACACAAGTTGCTTTGATGATGAAATCTAACAGGAGGTTATAATTTAATTTTCAGGAAATAGTGTTACAAACTGATATGAACCAACCACTTATATTGAATAAAAGTATTAAAGGGAAAGAAAACTAGCATATAGTATCTCCTATTTATAAGCTAATTCATTAGAGAAATACTATTGTCGCCTATTTTAATCATCAAAATACTATCATTGCCTATTTTGATTATGAAAATACCAAAGTTGCCTACTCAACCAACACTAACTTATCATCTTTATTGCTCTGACAACTTTATTTTTTGAACAAATATAAAAGAGTATTTGTATTCATTAGTACAACCAAATGTGCAAAATGACAGGAAAAAAAAAAAAGGAAAGAGAGAAAGAAAGAAAGAAAGAAAAAGATGTCCATTCTTTCATCATGCCAAGAATGTATGTACTATATACACCACACCCTGCAGTTGGAAAAAAAAAAAGTAGAAAATACAAAATTGTTATTGTAGTGCATCCTCTGGGAAATTGCTATGACAGTACTTATCCTAGTCAGGAATCTTGGATCCTCCATTGTATCTTGAGCAATGAAAAAAAGCCAATAAAATGAAGAGCTAGAGTGTTATGAAAGGTTATTTGCACATGAACATATATGAATGCTTGCTTTTATTCATCACCTTCAAAAAACTGTTTTGTAGCCCTTTTTGCCATTAGCATCAAATTTGAAGGGTAAAATGATCTATACAGGTCCTCCGATTTTTTTTTACTATGTTGTTCTGTCCCCTTGGCCTTGCTTTAAGTTCGAACACAAAATGTAAACATATGAAGGCCACTAGCATGAAAATGCACCACAGTGGCGTGGCCATTTCTAAACTAACGATTTTGCTTTTGGCTGATATAACAATGGAAACCTCCTGTGATATTTCAATGCAGGCAATCTCGTAAACCATCAGGGATTACGTATTTAGGTATCCATTTTCAAAGCCATAATTTCAACTTAAACAAACAAAATCAGATAAAGAGATGTTTAAACTGACTAATAGTTGTATCATATTACATATATCCCAATAATCAATTTTCTTTCAGGCAGCAACTTCTTGTTAGCTTCCCTAAATCTAACTCTTTTGATCATAAATAATAAGAAATTCACCATAAAAACAAGTTTTTACATAACCCTCGGAAAACTGGTTATTGAGAAGTTTAAATTGAACATCCTAAAAATGGCATACATGGCAACATACTATAGAAAGAAAGGCATAAATCTCGGCATACACTTATCCATCTCCCGATTAATTATGACTTTTGAAGAATCCTGTCAATCGAAATTGAAATAATTTAATCGATCTGGACGCATATCGGTATCACTGTCATTACTTAGTTTATGCATAAATTACAATTAATTAACATCAGACGTAAATAACCTTCACACATGTCATTATTCGAAGAACACATCAAATGCGGTAATAGAAGAGAAATCACATATGTAATTAAGTGTAACATACTCTATACGTGTATGACCGGAAAGGTAACGAGTGAGGTTATCGTGGACCCAACTCTCGGCAGCCTTGACTGAGGAGTTTAAGGAACGGAGCATGGAATTAGGGATGGAGATGGTGACGTCAATGTTGGAACCGGCGAGGGCTTGGAGGACTTGAGGATTGGAGTCGAAGAGTTTTACCTTGGTGATTTTGTTGAGCTTGAGTAGCTCGACCACCTTCGACGGCGGCAGAGGGTGGGACGCGGTGGTGCCCCAGTTTACTCCGATTGACTGAACCCTAGACGTGCAGTATATCGTAATGGCAATAAGAATGACCGCCATTAACGAGTGTAGCTGTAAAGCCATTGTAGTTAGTGTGTGTGAGACAGAGAATAATAGTTGGTTGTGACTTGTGTGTGTTGCAGTCACAGTCATATGACTTTGTCACGGTCACAAGGGTCAAAATTAAACGGGTGGCATTCGGATGAAGGGTTAAATGTCATTTTGACCATTCAATTTTCAGATTTTTTTTATTTAATCATTAAATTATTTTTTGTCCCGGTTTAGCCACTGAACTATAGTTTGTATATATATTTAGCCACTAAACTTTTTTTTTATCGATTTAACCACTGAAAATTGTCTCAATTAGCCACTAAACTATCATATTTTGTACCGATTTAGCCATTAGTTTTATTCATTTTTTTCAAAATAGGACATTAAACTAAAGTTTAGTGGCTAAATCAAAACAAAAAATAGTTTAGTGGCTAAAAGAGACAAATTTTAAGTTAAATGGTCAAAATGACAATTAATCCTGGGTTTTTACTTTTAAATCGACTGCAAACCAAACCTTTTTCACTCCATGTTACAAGAAATTAAATTATTATTATCATTACTTTTTGTTATTAGGATTCTATGCCATGAGTTTTACTTTTACACGTGAGACCTTAAATCATCATTTTGTGTGGGGTGTCCAAACAAAAAAAAAACAACTAAAACTGAACTGAAAAGACATAAATATGATGAGATGATTTTGTTTTTCTTTTATAGGAAATCGTAGGTAATTGAACCAAACTATATATATGTCATATGTGTGTGTCTAAGGTTTGAGTTTAATGAAGTATAGAGGTGTTCTTTAAAAAAAAAATAGGTTTTTCGTTTTCATTTCTAGTACACTATAGGTAATTGGTGAACCTCGTAAGTATTGTAAGTTCTTGGCAAGAACTAGTCATATCTCAATTAAACATTTATAAGCAATTGATAACATCACATTATAATCATCGTAAATCATAAGTATCCACAATATGGTTATCCTCAAAGTATGTAAATATGTAATGCAATTCATATATTAGAATCGTCATCCATCATCCTGATACAACAATAACAACTATATCATCGTAACATCATCATCATCTGCGTAAATTCGGTAGAAATCTACATTTGCTAATAACAGAATACATCATGTACAATCATCATAGCAACATCGTTTATAATCATCATAAATAAATTATCAACCTCGTGATTATGTGTCTCTTATAAACCTCATAAACTCACCCAAATTAAGCAAAAAAATTATAACTAGTGAAATCCCTTAAATATGCTCTAAAAATTTTGTCAGTCCTTAACAAGTCTCAAGATCCTCTATAAGTCGATCAAAGGTAAACCATACAAAAAGTAGCTAAAACGACATAAAATGGTTTGATATACGCCTAGGTCATGACAAACTCATCATGCAAAACAATATTTTGATTATTAGAAATAGAATGAATAATGTATTTTACAAAAATTCATAAAATGTTTATATAATCCTTTTACACTCTCGTCTATGACGTTGTGCCATGTGCCATGAGTTTTTGTATGTGAGCTCAAATTACCAAATCTATAGGGGTGTTTAAACAAAACATTGAAACTACGTAAAACGGTACAATCAAAATAAAAAACAAGACACGTTACAAGATGATTTGGTTTTCTTTTATAGGAAACCATATGTAATCGAACCAAACTATATATATGTCATATGTGTCAATGTGTCTGACCAATGTCCAAGTTCAATAGAGTATTGAGGTACTTCTAAAAAATTATGTTTAATGGTTAAATGATATAATATATAATAAACATAGAGTTAATATTAAAAGACCCACATAGTATTAAACCGTAAGATTAAAAATAAAAGCTGATTATGTTTCTTTAAACATTAATCCTAAACATATAGTAACAAAGCCAATTTCAAATACTTTTTAAACGAGCCACTTTTAAATACGAGTTTTCTATTTTCAAACGAGTCAAGCACTAGCATTTTGAGCTACAACTCAACCAGGCGATCTGCATAATTAGCTCACATCGCTATATACAATTTATATAATCAACAGTAATAAGTAAAAAAGTAAACATATCTTTAACTGTAAACCTAACAATACCAAGATATGAACCTGAATTTCAAAATAGAAGTTCAAGTTCTATAAAAAAAAAAACAAAATATATAGATTTAGAAATAAGATTTAAAGAGCGAATTTAAGCATTAAAAGTGAGTCTTGAATTAAAGTGCATTCCAATTTCCAACAACTTAAAGAGAGAAACAAGCACACCTTTGAATGTTTTATAGTTTGAAAATTTAATATCCCTCCCTCCAAAACACAGACATGATTCTGCTAAACAAAACCTTCAAAACTACATTCTGTCTTCTCTCCTCCTTGGTGCACAAGTGATTATTTCATCTACTCTCAGAATCATTTCCGCAGCTTCTGTTGCAGACAGCAATACAGCCTGCTTCACCTTGAAAGCCTCCGATATTCCCAGCACCGCCATATCTCCAACCTATAGTAGTATATATCCGTGTTTCAGTGTTTGGTTATAGAACTTTTAAAAGATATCCAAATTAAAAATGTTCGGTTTACTTACAGAGCCTGTAATCACATCGATCCCTGCATTGCTATCCTCTTTGTGGTGCTCCGCACGAAGTTGAGCAACTAATTCAGCACTGTCTAAACCAGCATTGTCAGCAATTGTTGTTGGAATTGCAAGAAGTGCCCTCGAGAAAGCATCAATTGCATGAGATCTTTTCCCAGGTGTCTTCCGGGCCAACTCATCCACTGCCTTTGCCATAACCATTTCAGGCCATCCACCCCCTAGAAGAACCCTACTATCGTTTACTGTCTGAGACAGCACACATAAAGCATCATGCAGTGATCTTTCAGCTTCATCAAGAACATGGAAACTGCAAAAAGAAAGAGGATCCGATAGCATCACTGCATATTCTAGGAATCTAAGTCACCACAGCAGAGAAAAGACTTCTAACTTGAAAATCTGAATGTGATGAGAATGAGATATTTCATTAAAGAAACTAATGTGAAAAGTCGATTCGATGTACCTTGCTCCTCTTAAAACAATGGTACAAGCCTGACCCATTTCGACACCAGAAAAGTGGATCAGTTTGTCCTCGCCGATCATAATTTCCTCGATAAGTTTGCAGTGCCCAAGTTTAACAGACTCTGGATTATCGAAGGTTGATGCTATTTCACCACCAGTAACTAAAGCAAGGCGTTCGATGCCATCAAAATCAGCATGCTCTATTGCTAGAATGCCTGCATCTGCAAACAACTCTTCAGGGAAATTGTAGATTAACTGTCTGTTAACAAAGCAGTTGATCCCATGACCAATTATCTTTTGCACCTTCTCCCTCATTTTTTCTTTTTCTGCTCCTTCAATCTGAGCAACTTTCGACATTGAATCAACTCGAACACGTGCTCCGTAGATTTTCACTTTATCTGTGTCCATTGCTGTATTTGCAACCAAAATGTTTGCGTTTTCTATCCGCTTTGGCTGCCCAAGGCCGATCTTTTTGTCTAGAATAAATCTGCACATATAAATATATAATACCAATTTTATTTGGTATGAGCAACATATGAAAGTTAATGATCTAGACATCCTTCACCCAGAAAATAAGTTTTGGAAAATTTAAATGATGTGCCCCACAGTAGGACACTAGGACCGCTTTACGACACTGAAAAATCTCAATTCCCAATCCTCTTCCTATTTACAGGCATAGAAGACGCAATGTAATAAATATCATAATGATACACGACTTGAGATAATAGTAGATAGCATGATTTGAGAACTATTAACAAATATCACGTGTCAACAAGTGATTAGTAACTCTAGTAAACTTCTAAATCGTGCTGTGACTAAAATTAAAATTGACAAATGAAAAGATAATTACATAAAATCAATGGTGTTTATAAATAAATAAATATTTGTGTGTGTGGGCGTGCTTGCGTGTATCTATTAATAAAGAGAGAGAAAGGCAAATTAGTTGCATTCCTGCATCTAAAATACAAGTGTATGCTAGTTTCATAAGAAAGCCCAAAGAACCTAACCATTTACATACAAGAATATCTTGTAAATCGGTTGCAACAGTTGGTACAGAGATCATAAGGAAATTGTGAAAATCTTATGATATATTAATTTGTGACTTGCTCTTAATAGTGAAAACTCTTACGATATATTAATCCACATGATACAGGAACTTTAGTGCTTTAGGGCTTTCATACAACAACTCTCCCTCAATAAAGTTTGTCTGGTTCAGATTTTCACCCATGCCACAGAAATGGATTTGTTCCATGATGCCAACCAACAAAAACAAAGCCCCTTTCAATCTGTGACTTCCTCTTAACTATTACATCAAATATTTAAAAGAATGCATACATACAAATATATACACTTTCAGTTGGTCAAACTAAATGAGATACATCTGAAAATTATGGTTGATATACTGCAAGTATCAAATAATGTACAAGAAACAGCAAGGGCCAAGAGCATGTTCCAAGTTCTTTAGTTGATTATAGGGAAAATACAAGTTTTTGGCAGAAAATCATCGAGCAGAGAGGCATACCAAGAGAAGTTTCCATTTATGCACCAAGTGTGCAAAACATAAAATGGTGTAATAATTGGCATCATGTAACATGTATCTCAAATGCTAATATGAACTCCACTCATATTATTTGATAACAGCAAAATAAGAGAGCAAGTTTATCTGACCCACCCTTCATCCAAAAAAGAATCCTTTAATGACCCTCCAGCCTTCTTGATGATTTGGATGGATTCCAGGTTTGTGCTTCCCTAACACAACCAGATAAATCATCAGAATCTACTAATAATGTCCGTCCTAAAAAAGAGTAAATGTTGATACTGTGTAGTCAACTATGATGTATTTAGATAGTAACTTGAACATTAATATTAGCCTATTTTTATCTGCCAAACAAAGGAAGTTAAAGTGTATAAACTATATATACATACATACACACACACACACACACATACATACATACATACATATATATATATATATATAACCAAAGCATTTCACACAAAGGTGGCACTCTAGGATTTACATCCCCTTAAGTACTTCATATCTAGAGTCATCCATGCAAAAAGTTGCAAGCTAACCATACACACCATGAGATAATATTTTAGCTTTGAGTACTTCAGGGAGACATGCAAAGTTGATGCCACTCGGGGTTTTGCGACAGCTAATATATTACCATCACACCAAAAGAAACATACTCTTCAAGACTACAACATATGGGGAATTAGCCCTTGAAAATTCACAACACCATTTATCAACATTTTGAAGTCACAATACAATCAACTACTCACTTTTAGCCTCATAACAGCATCAACAGCCAAATTTGCAAAATGTTCCTTGTCCTGTGAGAGAATCTTTGAACTCAGAGTGGTCATTGCAATCTTCATCAGGTCTGACCTGAATTTCTCTGCATGAACCACCACCCAAACATTAACATGCATAGCATATCTAGACCAGATCGAGAAATAACAATGCTGCAAACAAAAAGTTCAATTTTAAATATGCCTATAAGTCTATAACACAGAAATGCAAATTCCATAATTTTAAGAGCCATTAACTTAAACATTGGAAGGAAATGCATGTAAATAGTAAAAGTGCAACAGCACTATCAGAATATGAAACCGTAACAAGGTATAACTGATGTCATCAATCACAACCTGCATCTCCTTTATTATCTGCTACCCTGTCCAGCAATGCTTTACGAGCACAGTCAGCAGCCATCCGATAACCTTAATAAAAAAAGGACCAAACCTTTTAGCATACATATACACAAGTAAAGATAGTAGAGACTGAAACCTTTTTCAATGACAGTATGAAAATAGATGTGTTTGACTGAATAAGAAATTCTGATAGGAATCTACATAAGGGTACTCTAGAAGGGGTAAACTAGGAAAATGGTTAGGAGTTAGTTAGAGGAGAGTTACAATAAATACAGAAGAGGGAAGTATGGTAGGGGTGTGAAGAATATTGTTGAACTGATTTGGCTCTTAGCTTTGTAGCTTTGAGCGAGGCTCTTAACCTTTTGGTTTTGAAAGAGGGATAGTCCCTGGAACAATCATCAGATTGTGGTTCTAATTTCTGTTATAGTTCAGTTTTCTTATTTCATCTTCTTGTATTTCCATTTGTTTTATCAACTGAATTTCTCAATCCCTATCAAATTCTCAGTTACCAACTTGTCAGTTGTCACGCATTAAGGTAAAGTAGAGCAATGCAACGTAAAGCAAACAATAATCAAGGAGAAACAATAGTTAGAGAACAGAAACAATAAAAGAACAACACACAAAGAGAAAAGGAGGAGAAGAAACCTGAAATTATTGTCATCGGATGAATTTTTGATCCTACCAACTTTTCAGCCTCCCTCAAAAGTTCCCCAGCCAATACTACCACTGAAGTAGTTCCATCACCCACTTCATCATCTTGCACTTTTGAGATGTCTAATTCTCAAATTAAGAAACTTGACAAAGCAGATGAGACATTTTTGCTGAAACTCACAAGTCCATAGCAACTTCACCACCACTCCAGTGTTATGTATTTAACCATATAAAGTTTTTTATCTTTTGCAGATGGAAAATTGAAAAGGATTCTACTAGCAGTGACAAAAGTTAATATGATAATTGCTAACTTCTTTTTCACATCAACGAAATTATATACACATCTCATGAATCTTTGATAACACTAGAAAAAGTAAGCAGGTGATAACAACCATTCCAAGGATACCAATAAGGACCTTAGCAGCAGGGTTGTCAATATGAAGTGACTTTAAGATAGTGGCACCATCATTAGTCACAGTGACACTGTGTCCTCTACCTGTGGACTGTAATATTTTATCCTGCAAAAAAAAGAAAAGAATAACTAACAAAGATTAATCAGGACCAATTAAAATAATAGATGCTTGAATCACACATATTATCAAAACAGAATTGGTAGTAAAAAAGAAAACTGACCATTCCTTTAGGCCCCAAGGTTGTTTTCACCAAGTCAGCTATAGCCATGGCTCCAACAAAGGATGCCTGAACCGTGAAGTAAATCCACAACAATTTTATTGCAATAAAGTAAAAGCACAAGTTGTTTCTATACTAAATAAAAGAAGGCTCGAAAAACTCACCATTCGGGCTCGTTCACCCTTTTCTTCTGTAGCTTCATCTTTGAAAAGTCTTTCAACCTAAGGCACATGTCAAAGGTTGGGTGCTTAAGGGCAGGAGCACAGAGTAAAGACAAGAAAAAAGGGAAATTAAACTTATCGTAACTCCATTAGTAATTGGTGCAACATACCGCCATTAAAGGTAAGCAAACAGATGAAGTCCGACGGTCTTGAAGGTTATTATGGGCTGAATTTAAAAAAAAAAAAAAAAAGATTAAGATTCTAGTTATTACATATAAATTATATCTAATAACTTATATCAGTAGGTAATCATAAATCTTGTAACAAGAATGTTCCACCTTAGTTCCTTTCAACAGATTCTATGTGTTGCACACAAAGTAGTAAAAAATAACATCACTGGACCCCATGAACATTCACAATAATTTCAAAATGGCCTGTAAACTTAAAAATAGCAAAACAGCCATAAACTTTAACACCTATAGCAAATAGGCCTTTTCCTCTAATCTTTAGCTCAATTCTAGTACTTATCTTATACATCCATCATGCCCTTCAGCATTTTGTAAATCCAAATTGGTAATCAAAAAATAATTCTTTTAAATTATGGTACATGAAACTTGTCCAGCACCAAAATCCACAAAAAACTCCACCATCCACCCATGATTCTCCTCCTCCAGATTGAAGATCACAACACACCAAGTTGAACACCACCACACACCATGCGTTGTGTTCAGGGCCTCACATAAGGTTTTTCCCAAAAAAGCATATTTGATCTTGGGGGGCAAACCGGCAAACCCCCATGTGTCACACACAAAAAACCACAATCAGAAAGTTACATAAATGAAATACCAGATAAATCAACAAAAAACCATATTTCGATCTCAAGAGAGTGGGTAGGTGACTGTCTGTGCGTGTGTATCACATACATACAACATACATACATACATGGGGGTTTGCCTCCAAGATCATGCATACTTTTAGGGAAAAACCTTATTTGAGGCCCTGAACTGTGGGAAATAGAGACTCTACAGCTTATGTTAAAATTAAATGTCATGTGGTTTTTCTTCATTCTAAGAAAACAAGGATGACCAAGGACAAAGCATTTGACTCTGAATTTAATCAGAGATAGGAAACCCTAGAAATAAGAATCTTGAAAACCCTAAATATCTCATAATCACAATCTGAGCTGCTAGAACCAGCATCCATAACCACGACATTCTCCATCCTTGGAATAAAATGATATGTTTCAAAACGTGTAATTATCCTTTGTCATAATACAAATATTAGATCAAACTATATAAGGATGTACATCAAGGTTAGATACAAATACAAATACAAATATTAAATCAAACTACTAATCTGGATGGAGTTGGGGGAGTTGGAGTTGAAGTTGGTGAATCAAGGTGAACATACAAACTTAAATGTAAAAACTGTGTAAATAATCAAATATGTAATCAACTATTTATAATGCATAATTTAGCCCCACATATTTTGTTTCTTCAAATATTTTTTTCTCTGGACTATACTTATATTTTACATTCTTGTGAACATGTATATAATTGAAGTTCATTATTATGAAACCCAATAATAATGAAACTAAAAACAGATAACAATTTTTTATTTAGATTATATAAATATTCTTTAACTAAGGGTTAACTCCATATTTATGCAACAACGTTTCCATCTTTTATCAATTTATGCAATGAAATCAGTTTTAGCACAGTTTATGCAATGACCTTTGAACGTTATCAGAAAATGCAACAATGCTTTCCATTTTATACCAAGTAATGCAATGAAATCATATTTAACGCGATTTATGCAATAAAGTTTGAATTTATTACACAAACATGCAACACAATTTACTTGGTCATCTATTGATTTATTGTACATCACTAAAAAATCTAGATGGACACATCTATGCATACAAAAACTCATGTCACCAAATTCAATTCCTTAATAAAATAAGTATTACACAGCAAAATTATCATTTGTTTCTACTACTATATTACAATTATTTTTGCAACAAGTTTTACTATAATCTTTGTTTTATTCCGACTGGGATAGTAGTGGGCCGGACTAAGAATTTGTCCTTTCATCCCTATTTTTAAAAAATCCGTTATCTGTCATGACTAAAAAAAGCAATAACTTTAACAGTGATCGCTGTCAGGTTATTGGTGATAACTGCGGAGATTGGAAATAACATTTTAATATAAAGCTAATTGATCCATGCTGTAAAACGTTAAACAATCATCCAATCATGCGGTGAATATTAACTGTTTATGATTAACTATTATCAAACTCGTACAATGAAAATTAATCATTCACATTAAATGTTAATCACGAATTCCACATTTATCCTCAATCATCTGACGGTAATCCTTGTTAAGTATTTATAGTTTTTTAACCGGAAACAAGCTTGTCTCTGGTATGAAAAAATTTATAATAAACCAGTGATAACAAAATGTTGTATGGAAATAAAATAAATTTTTCACCCAACCCATACTTTATTAACAAAGATGGTGATATGAAGTTTTAACATGTAGTTGTGTCACTTAGGATTTTCAGTGATGTACAACAAACTAATAAATTATTACCAAATATATAAGTAATTTAACGTTGCATATTTTGATAACAAGTTCAAACATTATTGTATAAATCATGTTTAAAATAACTTTGTTGCATAAGTTGGTAAAAGAGGAAAAACGTTGTTACGCTTTTTCGTAACAACTAACAAGTTCAAACGTCATTACATAAATTGTGCTAAAAGTGATTTTGTTGCAAAAATTGATAATAGGTGAAAACGGCGTTGCATAAATATGCGG
Source organism: Centrapalus pauciflorus (assembly GCA_020465985.1). Classification (NCBI taxonomy): domain Eukaryota; kingdom Viridiplantae; phylum Streptophyta; class Magnoliopsida; order Asterales; family Asteraceae; genus Centrapalus; species Centrapalus pauciflorus. The sequence goes on along the minus strand of JAANYP010006814.1, from coordinate 173,835 downwards.
TTAACCCTTTAAGTAACCCTTAGATTTCTTAGACTTATGATGGCCTAATGGGCTCTTATATTTCAATTTTCTTAAAACTATAGTCATTAGTTTTAAATAGGTTAGGATATAATACTAAATTCTTCGATGACGTGTCATGTATTATAATAAAAATCCATGTAAATTTATACATTGCTATGTACGTGGAACTACAAAGTTGTATTATATGGCTATTTTTTCAACCAATGGATTTTGGTTTTCTTAAGGTTGGGTTGGTTTTTGGGTTTAAACCCCCACTTTTAAAAGGCTGACTAATAGCTTTACTTGCTGAGTTTGAACCTTGGCTGATCTTTGATTTTGCAATTTGTTAATTTCCATTCCTACTTAGCTTGAGCCTTGGTTGTGGGCTTATGCTCACGGGCTATGGCTGTCGTATTTTAAAAATATAGCAACAGAAACAATCAAACAAGAAACCTGCAAACTTACAAAGTGCACAATGCCAGATACCTACTTAGTGGCAAATGCCAAACTTGGGACAGGGGGGAATACAACTGCAATATTACTTACTATTTAGTTCAGTTTGTTGCCTAAGATATAACTCAAAATGGATAAAACTTCAGAATACTAAAAGTAGCGAATACGTTACCGAAGAGATCAACAGGTGAATGACACTTGTGGACTGCGGTTGCTGTCTTGCTGCGGCGGTAACGATGCGGAGGTGTGGCAGTGGCACAGTGGCGTGCGGGGCAGCGGTGTCCGTCACGATGAGAATGCGAAGAAATGAAGAAAGAAAAACCCTAGCGTTTGCCGCTTTTTGAGAGTTGTGTGCAATTGCTTGCGCACTCTCTCTCCTCTCTGGACAAAATATGGCCCATGAAGCGGTCTAAACCGGATAAAACTGATCGATCCAAAAACCAATAAATTGAAAGATTTGTCGAAAACTTGATTGAAGGGTAAAACCGAACCGGTTCCAATTGAATATTGGGTTTTTTTTTCAATTTTACAATACATAATACAAAATCAGAAAGGCTATCAATTTTTATGAATACCATGGATCGAAACCAGACAAATACAATTGATCTGATTGGATTTATGTTTGATTCCAGTTTGGTTTTTCGGTTTTATCAATTTGAACCATTGTGTTATCATTCTTGTATGGCCTATGAGAAATATTAAGAATTGAGTAAATCACCATTATTAAAAATTTTATGAATATGAAGAAATCGGTTCAATTCGGTTGACGCAAGTCGGTTTTTGGTGGCAATTAGAACGCAACTCAATCTTCGGTTTTTTCAACTTTTCAGACTTGGTTTTTTAGTTTTTCGGTTTCTCATTCATCGCTAATTTTTTTGTTAACATGAAAAGAACAAATGCAATTTGTAATGGAGTTTTTTATTTCCTGAATAAATAATACGAAGGAAATCATAATATTTTTATATTTATATACTTAATAAATAAGAACACTAAAAGTCATTTGTCGCACTCTCAATTCACCATCTTTTTATCTTCCTCATAAATTCCCTATTAAATCTCTCTCAAATCAAATCAAAGTTTCTGGGTGTTAAGGTGGATCCTAATGTTGGAATAGATTTAGGAGTAGGATTAGAAAGTTTGTTATCTGTTGTTAACTTTTATGTTATATAAACTTATTTATATATGTAATTAAAAATAAATTTATGTATATTTAAATTCTTATTAATGTATATTAAAAATAACTATGGTTTTACAAAAATTACATATTTTATGTCGTTGATAGGGAAATCGTTTCATCGGGGGTTATTATGGAATCTGAACTTATTAGTGGGGCTTGTTTTCACAATCTAGATCATTAACAAGCCATATGTTATGACATACACATTAGTTGAAAACAAGAAACACAATCAGAAATGGTGTAAACTGTAACACACATAATAATATAATGCATGAAATGAGTAAACTTGAACGTACATGTACCTAAAAACATAAACATGAGTATTTTTACTATTTTCCTACTGCTAAAACAAGTACTCAAAATCCTTTATTTATAAGTTAGGGATCATAGATAGCTGAAAGAAAATCTATATATATATATATATATATATATATATATATATATATATATATATAGGGGAGGGTTCTTCTAAGAACCTTAAATAATGTGAGAACCTAAGAACTAATCTCATCCATTGATTTCATGAAATCAATGGCTTAGATGTAAGATGACATTTTTGAAATTAAGAAGGCTTTAGGGGTTTTTTTGTTGGAAAAATGGGTGGGTAAGGGATATATTGGGGATAACATTGAAAAAGGAACTGCACGTTTTTTCACACACAATTAATTCTCTTCTCTTTTTTCTCTTCATCCTTTTTTTTTCTCCAAAAAAAAACCACCAGAGTTTTTCTCTTCATCTTTTTTTTTCCTATGAATAATATACAACTTTATATGTAGATTAAGATATATTCTATGGAGTCAACATAATATTCTATGGTGAATATACAACATTCTATGACGGAGATACAAAGCAACACAATCCGATCGAACATTCGACAATCACAATCAATGGTGTCCATGGTAGAATCTTTTACAACCTGCATTAAAACAATGGATTCAAAACTATGATGCAAAAAAAATGTATAACATTTCTAGTAACATAGAATAGCAATATTCTATGTAGAATATGTGAACTATCTACGTAGAATATGTGAACAATCTACGTAGATTAGTGGTATTCTATGAAAAATATGTGAACATTCTGCGTAGAATTGTGGTATTCTATATAGAATATATGACACTTACCTAAGATCTATATAAATTTGCAAACAATTCTACATAGAATGCAAGATATTCTACGTAGAATGCAACATATTCTACGTATAATTCTACGTAGAATGCAACATATTCTACGTAGAAGAAACGTTAAATAAATTTGCAAACAATCTGTAAAAAACTATAAATGTGAGAAGATCTATATAGATTTACACTGACATAGAAAATATGAACATCATAAGATAACATAAAATCTGAGAAGAATACAAATTAAAGAATCCAAAATCTATAAATGTTTATTGAAGATCTATTCAAACAACATAGAATACAAAACTATATAGATTTACAGACAATCTATAAAAAACTACGAAGAATACAAAATAATCTACGAACAATATATCTTTTTTGTCGTGCCTTTCCTATTGTCTTGCTCAGAGCCATCGTCGTTTAGCAAGGTCTTGAGCGTTTCATATTTACCCGATTCTGCGATTTTAAAATATAAAATAGACTAGAAAATATGAACATCATAATATAACATAAAATATGAGTAGAATACAGATTAAAAAATTCAAAATCTATAAATGTTTATATAGAAGTTCTATTCAGACAACATAAAATACAAAAATATATATAGATTTACAGACAACATAGAATGCAAGCTATTCTACGTAGAATGCAACATATTCTACGTAGAATGCAACATATTCTACGTAGAATGCAACATATTCTACGTAGAATGCAACATATTCTACGTAGAATGCAACATATTCTATGTAGAAGAAACGTTAAATAAAGCAACGAATACTCGAATAAAATATAAACATGACCTGGATTAGGAGAAAAACAATCGTCGACCTCCTCATCGGCTGCAAAACCATTTGGAAAAATATTATACGGTGTCTGTTGAAATGTGTCGGTCGACTCCATGGATTCAGGTGAAATAAAAAAAAAACGGAATGGAATTCCGGCGACGGAACTGAGCTTCTTCTTGCCGGAAAAAATGGAAGAAAAAGAAAAAATTAATGACAAACTCATTGATGATTGTATAGTTTAATTAAAGGACAGGTTGTTGGAAACTTTTCTGAAAAGTTGCATTAAATGAAGGAGGAAAAATGACTGATTTGCCCTTAGTGGACCCAACCATACTTGAAAATATTTACAACAATGCCATTGATTATCCACCATTAATCCCATTAATCCAAGTGTTGAAATTGGTTCTTATGTTCCCACATTATTTAAGGTTCTTAAAAGAACCCAATCCTATATATATATATATATATATATATATATATATATATATATATATATATATATATATATATATATATATATATATATATATATATATATATATATATACATATATATATATATATATATATACTATTAAAAGAGTAACTATACTCATTTCTGGTGAAGCCACGTGTCGTCACCATGAATCGACACGTGGCAGTTATAGATTTTAAAAAGAATAAAGAAATTTTAAATCAAATTTATTCAAATCTAATATAATCCAGTTTTAAATTCAAATCAAATAAAATCAAACAAAATCTAATAATCTACTAACTTATTAATTATAAGATAATATAATAAAAGTTTAAAAAAATATATAAGAAAATAATTACTCTTCATATATATATATATATATACATATATATATATATATATATATATATATATATACAAAATTAATAGGTCATAATAAATAATAATATCACATTATATATATTTATTTAAAAAATAATATTTATATTTTAGTCTTTTTATTTATTATATTTAATGTATATTAAAAATATCCGCGTAATACGCGGGTAATAAACTAGTATATAATAAAAGAGAACACTAAATGCCCACGTGGCGATCTCTGGTTATGTCCACATAGGCGGTCCATGTCAGCATCCATGTCGGCATTTGGTCCACGTAGGCGGTCCATGTCTATCTGCTTCTAAAATCAAGCAACAACATTAGTTATCTGCTCCCAAAATCAAGTTTCCCCCTTATTTGCTCCCAAACAGTTTCAATCCTACTACAACTCTAAATACCCACAGTTTCAATCCTACTACAACTCTAAATACCCATTCTGATTTCATATCCATAAATCGACATTATATATACAGGTATCACATGTCATATTCTTTAGGTCGTATCTCTCATATAATCTGATTTCACTATAATGGATTCACATATATCTTTTATCAATGATCTTACTCTTTTGAACAATTGTTATACAATCAAGGTTCGCATCCTTCGTCTATGGAAGCATCGGGATGCAATTGAGATGATTTTGATCGATGAACAGGTATGTTGTTTTTTGTTGTAATTGTTGTTATACAATAACCTCTTAAATACGATCCCCAATCCAAAAGAAATTTCGTCATTCACATTGCAGAGACAATCTTTGAAATACTTGTCAACCCACCAACCGATACATGGCTTATTATGTTGAACACAGTATGATAATGTTTCCCCTTATTCTCCAAAAGGGTTTTATCTTCAATATTTTTTATGTTAGAGTTTTAGGTAAAAATCATATTTATTTATATATGATTAAAAATTAAAAATTGATTAATTTTAATTATTTCTCAATTATGTATATAACTAATTTTATTTATTCAAATACTAACCATTTGATTGAACATATATAAAAATAATAAACAAAAGTTCTATAGATACAATTCTAATTAGTTCACCAATTCATCAAAACCCCATCAATGTAGGATGACCAAATTATCATGCTAGATGTAGGAATTAAGCCAAAAAAAAAAAAAAAACACAATAATGATGGAACCATGAAAACACACATATACCGATACATGGCTTATTATGTTGAACACAGTATGATAATGTTTCCCCTTATTCTCCAAAAGGGTTTTATCTACAATATTTTTTATGTTAGAGTTTTAGGTAAAAATCATATTTATTTATATATGATTGAAAATTAAAAATTGATTAATTTTAATTATTTCTCAATTATGTATATAACTAATTTTATTTATTCAAATACTAACCATTTGATTGAACATATATAAAAATATTAAACAAAAGTTTTATAGATACAATTCTAATTAGTTCATCAATTCATCAAAACCCCATCAATGTAGGATGACCAAATTTTCATGCTAGATGTAGGAATTAAGCCAAAAAAAAAAAAACATAATAATGATGGAACCATGAAAACACACATATTAGGGAGCCAGGTTAATGTAAAATAGATACTGCAATCAAATTGTTGGAACACATTAAGAGATCCAAAAACTAATACTAAAGACATTTAATTTTCCATGATGAGTGCTTAGGTGTAATTGACAATGCATGTCATAATCAACATATAATTAGAGACTGCAAAACCCATAATCACCCCTTTAGATAGCTCAAACTGCCCTACATGAAGCATCAACCTCAACAATGCCCCTCTCCAACTCTTCCCAAACCATGTTTTACATGATTTTAGACTTTCTCCAAAAACATTCGTGAAAAATCTGACATAATAGTAAAAATTCGTTTCTGTAATTTGCATTCCTGCACTTAATTTGTGCAACCTTTTATCTGTTGGCATGGTTTTCGTCAAAAAACAATAGACAACATTAAATCTGGTACAAGCCAAAATGTTCATGACCCCATTATACATAAATTATATGGTTTGTGTTTAAGAAAATAGACCGTGAACCTTATAAGATATGCATCCAATTTATATCACTCTTTCTTATATATGTCATCAGAGTTCAAAGATTCAAGCCGTTGTAACAAAGAAGTACACTTCTATGTTTGACAAGTTACTTCAAGAAGACAGTGTCGTCCTAATATCTGGATTTGGAATTGGAGACAATACATCAAACTATAAAATCATCAATCATAGATACAAGCTCAACTTGTATTTCAAGACCAAAGTAACAAAATGCTCAAATTTCACTGGATCATTGAATGGAATTTCACTTATAAGCTTCAGTGCTCTTTTGCCTACAACGTATGAAGAGAATGCAATCATTGGTTAGTACACATTATGATATTTTAACATTTTCAGTTTTTTAAAGTAATTTTCTTTCTTCATACATGCTCACTTTCTTTACCTAATCTTGTAAGATGTGATCGGCGTTGTGGAAACTTGTGAGATCAAATATAAAGATAATGACAAATCAAAACCAAGAATGGTGATGGTCATCGAGGATTTAGAGTGAGGAATATTTTTTCATATATTATTTTAAATGATTTCAATGTATTTTGAAACCTAAAAAGTACATATTTATTCTCTTTCAAAGGTGCTAAACTTAACATAACTCTATGGAACGAGTATATGGACCAGATTGCCTACGCATCAAGTAGAGTTGTTAAAGAACGTGTGGTTATTCTCTTGCAATTCGCTAAATTATCGTTTTATAAAGGTATTTTATATAATATTTCATTAGATTGGCATTATAAATATTGTATGGTTTCCAAATATTGATGCGTTCATATAGAATTTTTATCTCATATTATTAATCTATCTTTTTTCAGGCAAACCATATGTTTCAAATTCATTCAACGTTACTAAACTGTTTATTGATTCAGATATTGATGAAATCAAAAATTTCAGAATCAGGTTATTGATATTTAAAGTTTAGGTTCAGAACAGGTTATTTATATTTAAATGTGTATTTCAATTTATAATTAACATAATTTTAATTTATAAATGCAGTCTGGTTACACAATCCAAAGATGATATGCATAATCAAAGATTTATCATTTCCTCTTCTACTTCCAATTCAACACGTGATGAATTTGTTGTAAAAAATGAACAGAAAACCATAGCTGAACTCTTGCAAATTATGGAGGTATAAATCAATCCAAAATTTTAGTTATTTGCTTATGAAAATGTTATTTCAATTGCCTTTTCTTCTCTTTACACAGAGAAAATCAATCATTATCATTGCAACTATTAAGTGCATTCCAAAAGACGTAGAATGGTATTACAATTCTTGTTGTAGTTGTACCCTAAAGGTAAAGACTACAGTCGTAATAGATGACAATGATGATGAGGAAAGAAGAGAAGTCTATGAATCTACAAAATGTGGTGGTCAAGATATAGCTATAGTTCAAAGGTATAATATAATCGATTTTTAATACAAAAATATTATTATCATTGACTAACACGTCTAATGTAATATTGTTGCTAAACAAAAAAAAAAGATATAGGATTGGGTTGAGGGTTGAAGACTCCACTGTGTGTGTTGCCTTAACTTTGATTGATCAAGAAGCCAAGAATATTTTGAAGATATCTGCCTATGACTTATGTCAAAAAACCATTCAGGTATAGTTACATATTGTGAAAATGTATTAGTCTAAATAAACTACTCCATTTGTTTCCTTTCGATCTTACATGACTATGTTTTTAGCAAGATGATATGGATCGGTATCCTAAAGAGTTAGATTGTCTGCTTGAAAGAAAATTCGCTTTTAAGGTCTATATCACAAATTTCAACATTCAGAGAAATGCCATGTTTATGGAATTTCAAAACTTACTGATGAAGAAGATATCATATCTGAGTTGGAAAAAAATTCATCTATCAATCAGGTAATTAGTTTACTATTAACCAGCGGCTTATATTTGATTTATATTAATTTCGTTTATTGTTTTATATTTAATTAATTGTTTTCATCATCTTATAATTCATTCTATCATCCATTGTTTTAATCAGTTTTTAGGTGACAAAATGCTACTTTTTTAAAATTTTGTTCGATCTAAATCTAATATTTGATATGTATAATGTAGATTGACTTTTCAAATGTTGCTGACACGGTTGGTCAATGCACCCCAATGAAACGTAAAGTTTCAAATGCTTATGACAAATATAACCCTGTAAAAAAATCAACCTCAGTTGATCCATCGTTGCCCACCATGTATCACTGGAACATACATTCAGTATCCAAAAATTGACAAAATTAAAAGATATCATAAGTAGCCCATCAAGACAAACTTCACCTGCGGTCAAAAATTTTATATATATATATATATATATATATATATATATATATATATATATATGTATGTATGTATGTATGTATGTATGTATGTATGTATGTATGTTCCACCTAAAAAAATATATTTTATGATTTTTCAAATAAGTAATAATTTGTATTTATCTTTTTTTTATTTAAATTTAAAAATAATCTATATATATAACAAAAAATATTCGAAGTAACCAAAAAAACACATTTATAAATATTATATATGTAAATTCTCTCAAAGTATTGAAGTGGTGATACCATCATTAAAAAAAATAAATTGCAACGATTTCAAAATTAATATTAGGATAACATTTGATTTGGTAATTAATATTTGAATACAGCTATTTAATATAACTATACGTAAGGATAAATTGTGTTTTTAAATTACATTTTCGTCATGTTTACAATAGTTTTACATATCGGGCTCACCGTTTGGAACATATTTACAGATTAACATGGATAATATTGATGCAAAACAGAAAAAGAAAAACAGAAAATTATATATGGCTAACAAAAGGAGGAGAAAGTTTTCTTCGGAGACGTCAACAACTACAAGTTCATCATCAAACATTCCAATTGTTGATTTGATTTTTTCTGAAGATTCTACCAACATTGACAAGTTCATCTTCTCATTAAAGATTGTGATGACCCCATAGGTTCAATTATTCAATTCGCATATCCAGATGTTCTCTTAAATTACAAAACTCAATCTTATTTTCAAGAACGAGCAATTCTTGCTCCGACACATGAGGCTGTGGATATCATAAACAGTAGGTTGCTTGAATCGTTTGAAGGAGAAGGGAAGGTTTACTTGAGCTCGGATACCGTATGTGAATCTGAGTATTTTCATGATAACTTTGAAAGATCATTATACTCTTCTGATGTATTAAATGGTTTGAAGTTTGCTGGATTGCCTAATCACAAATTGGTTTTAAAAGTTGGTGTTCCAATCATGTTGCTTCGAAATATTGATCAGACTGGAGGATTATGCAACGGTACCAGACTACATGTGCTAAAACTTGGTGAGCGTATTATTGAAGCCCAGGTAATCTCTGGAAGTAATGTTGGCAGCAGAACTTTTATACCAAGAATGAGGCTCTGTCCAACCGACAAAAATTTACCGTTTAAGATTCAAAGAAGACAGTTTCCTATTTCGGTTTGTTTTGCCATGACGATTAACAAAAGTCAAGGACAGTCTCTATCCAGAGTGGGTTTATTTTTGCCAAGACCAGTTTTTACACACGGACAGTTGTATGTTGCTGTTTCAAGAGTTAAAATCAGAAAGGGGTTAAAAATTTTGATTACCGATAAAGACGGTCTTCTTGCAACAACAACATGTAATGTTGTGTACAAAGAAGTGTTAAGTAATTTATGACAATTTTTTCTTCTTATTTTCGAAAACACAACTATTTGTTATTTTTTATATATTCATTAACTTATGCTAATGATTATTGTTTTACTTATTTTTTTCATAGATTCTAACTTTGTCATGTCTTTTCTTTTTAATTCAAAAATGACATTATTTATTTTTCATGTTGAATCCGTGTTATACACGGGCACATAAACTAGTTCAATATAAAATCCTAAACAATATTCTACATAATCAATAAATCAATTACCATCAATTTAAGTATAATATTATTGGTTTTCCATAAATTCTATTGAGGAAATAATAACAGGACATGTGGATTTAGAATATGTGGAAAACAACGCTTAGTTAAATTTTGATTAAAAACTTGAAACAAAACATGTGCAAAATAAAAAAATATATGAAAACCAAAATTTTAAATCATCTTGAAACCTAAATAAAGAAAAAATGGCCAATGTCACATAATACAAATAAACCTCATTTTATAAGCCACCCAAAATGAGGATATGAACCACCTAATCTCAACATGTGGGTAACCGAAGACCGGGTAACCGAAACTGAAAACACGGTTCACATGTTAACTGTTAACCGAACCGAACCGTGCACACCCCTAGTAATCATGATGTATGCCTCGAGTTTGAATGAGGAACTACAATAGGTTTATATGGCTTAATTGCTAATTCAAATTAAGAATGAGGGTTAATTTTGATTATGCAAATATTGAAACTTGATTTCGAACGTGCAAAGCGAAAATTTATAACATACACCTAGATTACTTGCTACTGCGAAATGTATAAAAGACGTAAGCAGTCTTCGTCAATCGACTATGGCTTTTAATTAAACCGTCACACACCCGAATGACAATATTGGAAGTATGTATAAAGAGGGAGAAATTGTGGATATGCATTCTATCATACAATCAATCAACTGACATTTAAAATTTTCAATACCAATATTACCCCTCACGGCTTATTAGCGGGAAAACTTAATTTCAATATTTTATTTCATTTTATTTAATGATTTTCAATGAAAAATGATTGGCTATAAATAGTTTTCCGGTACCACGGTCTAACATTGTATCATATTGATATATCTTGAATATATATATATATATAGTAGTGTACCCGCGCAAAGCGGCGGCGGCAAATATTTTACATATAGGTGACGTTTGTTTCATGGAATGGAATTCAAAGAAATTAGAATTTAAATATTTTGTTATTTGTTTGGTGGTGAGACTTAAAATAGTTTTTAGTATTGGTAAATGATGTAGCAGGATGTGTTTTATTCCAAAAAAAAAACTGTTTTTATGAGTTAAAAATAAACATCATAATGTTGTTATATACACCATTGCATATGAGAAGCATATTGAGATAATTAGTTATGTAATAGAAATAGGTGCAAGTAAAGAAACCTTGTTGGAATCAAGACGAATAGATCTGTGGTCAAGGTGACGTGACTGGTGAATTGACGCATACATCACAAAAAAATTAGTCATTTCATTTGCTTTTCTCGTTTATATTTCTTGATCGTTGTCATACATTAAAGTTTTTTGATTTCCATTTCTCTCAGAACCAGAAGAATTGCCAGATAAAGTTCTTTGCTGTTTGAGATTACACACGATAGACTTTGTGAATCTTGGTTAAATGCCAACATTAGTAGCAGAAGATGAAGGTTCATCCTCTTGATTCGTTCTTTTTCGTATTTGTTCTTGTCCACCCTACAATCCTGTCATTTACACATTCGATGAAAGGCTTAAACGTGAATAAGAAATGAAAAAGGAGAGATGTTTGTGTTCCTTGGTGTCATTGTTTTGTAAGTTAATCATTGTATCATGTACAAATTGATGTACACATTGACATCTTCGTTTGGTTTTTGTAAACACGTGATAATTTTTTCATCATCTCAAGTTCCGTCGATTGTAAAACTATCTTTCTTGGGGACATTGTTTGGTAAGTTAATCACTGTAGCATGTACAAATTGATGTAAAGATTGAAATCTTCGTTTGGTTTTTGTAAATACATGATCATTCATTCATCAGCTTAAGTTCCGTCAATTGTAAAACAATCTTTGTATATTGAATTTGAAGTTTATTTCGACGATCAATTGCTTGTTTAAACAAACGGTTTGTATTTACCTCTATTGGAAAGCGATTTACATACATCATTACACGTTTTGATGTTCTTAAAAAACTCGTTAGTCATACACGACTGAATCTACGTTTGTCATGAGGGTCAATGTTTTTGTTCATGATCATCCTGTCAACATTTGCAGATGGACAATGTTCAAAATCATTGCCTATTCGGCTTTCCAAATTCGAATCTAATTGTCACTTACATCTAGTAAATCCTGAGAGTTGTGTACTTTACATGAACCAAAATAACCAGAGTGATTGATACATTGAAACCCACAATCACGACATTCAGAAGAACCACAGACCCTGCTCGTAGATTCTTCGTTTTCATTCTTTCATTGAGCAACAAAAACTGCCCATTTCGGTTCAGATTGCCGCCGTATCTTCTCCTACTTGTTGCCCACACGAGACCACCATTTGAAGACACTGGTTGTATGGAGAGCGTACAAATGCTGCCATACTGAGTTCCTTCCGTGGTTTGTGAAAAACCTCTAAACGTGCTGGAATATGCACCACCACCACCATTATTTCTAAACCAAAAGTGTCCATTTGAATTGACCTCTGTAGGAACCACTTTATAGAATGATGTTTGTTCTTAGAAAGTTGTCTGGACTCTAGATGGATTTCTTGAAGCTCCATAGGGTTTGTAGGTAATCAGGCGCATATCCTAAAAGTTCTCGAGATGCATTATAGGCCAAAGCATCTCCAGAATCTTGTAGCCAAAATCGATTTCTCCTTTTCGTGCTTTATTGAGTTGTATTTTCTGCATTAAATTTCAGACATGTTTTAAGAACTTGTACTTTATGCAAAAATAAAAGATGTTTTTAAGACATTAAGCTAAATGCATTATATAGTAGTGTGTGTGTGTATAGCAAAAAGAACAAAGTTTAAAATCCTACTAGAAAATTGTACAACAAATGAAAATGCACCAAATTTTTATAGGGATGCAATGGGAAACCATCTCTAGCAAAGGCCCAATATTTACCACCATAGTCTAAAAGTATGTTGAATTGGGATTATAAGTTATATAATTCCTTACCATCTTAAATCCATCTTATATGCCCACCCATGCTTTTCCAAAAACGCATCTACTACTTCTTTAATTGCCAAAATTTGGAATCAAATGTGACGAAAGAAAAGCTTCTCACGTAATCGATCAAACTTCCCCACCTAACCCATAATTTTAATTTTAAGGATAAATAATATAAAAAATAAAGAAAGATAAGAAAAGTTCAGAGAACACAATACACAATCTATCACATAAGGATGCAACATTTTGACTTTTTGAATCTACCAAACTACTAAACATGAATGCACACATGATCATATTGACAAAGTAATGCTTATACTTTAAAGATCCCGGTTATTGTGTTCAGGCCCGCTTAGTATCAATTCTAGCTTGGATAGACATGATATTTCGTGAAATGAATCAATAGGATTCCATGAACATGAATTGGACGGTTATACCAAACCATGAATTTGGTCCATTACACATCAACCTTTGAATACATGATAAAACAATGGCAATTGATCCATGAACATGAAGAAATGCATCAAGTAAACACATAAGCACATAACATCCATACTATTTGTGCAATCCCACATTTTTGAAAGACACAAAAACTCACCTTAAGTCCAGATACTACTACTGTCCAGAACCTATACATTCATCCATAATGACTTATTAAGTGTTTATTAACATAAGGGACTAAAGCTTCATAACTGTGCTTCAAAACTCAATGTTTCACACTTTTCTTAATTTGTGAACTTAAACCAGCAGACTTTCTGCCATCTTTTTCTTCAAAATTGAACTTGTTAATAACTTTAACTTATTCCTAGCTCAGTTACCAGCGTTTTGATATAAAGATCAGCCCGTAACTCATTATATATCTCGAGATACATGATCTGTAAAACTTAGAAAACTTTCAGCAACAGTTTTTTATGTTGCTGTCCAAAACCCGGATTTTGGTGATTTTGACCTTTTTTTCAATCTCATTTGTTCTCAAACTTATTTTTATCGTAAAGTTAACATAACCACGAAAATTTTGACATAAAAACCATCTTTTAATTCCTTATAATTCTTAAAATAAGAATTTATCCGTAAAGTCAAATTATAAACCAAAATGTGTTGTCGTATGCCCCTGTTTTCATGATTCCAGAGCTATTCTTAATTGGTTTTGAAATCAAGCTTTTCTTTAACATGTTCCTAACTCAATTACGAAGATTTGGATATAAAAACGACCTTATAACTCATTCAAATGATTTAATTATGAATTTATTTCGAAAACATGTTTCATAAACATTCTTGACAGCAACTTAATGCTTGTTGTCCAAAAGTTAGTCTTCTACGCACTTAATAACCTTGAGAAGAAAAGCTGATAGTTGAAGATTATAATCACAATGTAAAATATCATCAAGATGCTACATAAAATCATAATTTTATTCCAAAATCCACCAACAGACACATGGTTAAAAAATGCTCAAATTTGCACAAAAATTGGTTTATTTATTTGAAAATCATGAGCAAGAGGAGTTGGAGAAATCAAACGCTAGCTATGGTTCGAAAATGCTCAACCTTCTTGAGTTTGTCAATGTTAAATATAGGACAAAATCAAATAAAAAAAATGAACCAGTGTGGTTTCTTTTCTTCTTCAGTCGGTTCCCAAACATATGAGAAAAATAAAAGAATAAGAGAAAACAAGAGACTGATATCATCTTTAAAAAAATCTGCAATGCATGGGAAAGAAAACAAGTTTGTGGGACGGCTATTGATTAAAAGTTGCCTGACAAATGATGCATTGTCTGTTTGTAAAATATGCTTTTTCATGTGTACCTTCAAGAGCTTGCATTGTTAACTTGTACATCATGCAAGATGAGTTGTTTTTGAGACCAAGAAGCTAAATGCTAATATCATATTAAGCTCTATACGATGAAACAAACACTATAACAACAACAAACAAACAAATAAACACTATATCAACAACAAACAAACAAATAAAATCTAGACTAAGCGGAGGGTAAAGAAACACTACCAGGCTCACTATGAGAGTTAAATCCAAATCCATAACCATGTAAGAAATCATTCATCCTGATGAAATGCAACGTTGACTTTGAGTTTTCGAGCCACCATAGGCTCAACCAGTTGGAACCAATGTAAAATCCAACCAGCACCTAGACCCATGCGGAGCTTCAACAAAGAGTTAAAAATATCATATTGAAAGCTAGAATTTTTAGAATTCTATCCACATGCTAAGCTAGAAAAAGGCTTTAAAATAAGCACTACAATTTGTATAGAACAGAAACAAATAGAATTCAATCTAATGCACCTAATAATCCCATTAGAAACTAAATTTCAATATGGATATGTACAGGTGTAAAAATACAAGACCAACTCAACTCAATACAGGTGTGAATGATAGCTACAGTGTAATCACAGAAGCATAACACATCTTAGTTTGGGTTGGGGTTTCTTTCGGTTTTCGATATACTACTGAATGATAATTTAAATAAATTTCTAATGAAATAAATTTCACTTAAAACTCTATCAAGTTCATAGAAGAACCAACAAAATAAAGAAACTAATTTGCCTTGCATATCAAGAATTATCAGATAGTCTTTAAGCTACTTTCTAATAACACATGGTGTGAATTGATGTCTTAGTTACCAAAAGTGAACCTCAAATTATATGTATAGGGAAACAAATACATATTGAGGAAAAAAAACAAACCTCATATCAAGAACTTCGTGCCAATTTATGAAAAAGATCAAGAAACGACATCATATTCACATAGCTTTCAATGGAGAGATAATGAGGTCGACTCCTGCATCACAAAGAAAAGAGACTTTATGAGCGTTATTCAACACTCATGACTTCAGAAATAGATTTCAGATGCTTCTAAAAAACACAAGAAGTCGACAATAACAAGAAACATCGATTTGACTTCGTCATGTCATTGTGAAATCCACACTGGCCAAAGTTTCCCCTGCCTTCAATATCATCCCTCCATAAATCGAATTGCCCAAGAGTTAATTTATTTTCGGGATTCACTTTTTTAAGCATTCTCTGAAAAGATATATCCAAAATGACACTCTGCATTTTTTGTCGCTGGCCTATACAATCTCCCAATAGTATATCTTGCCACTAAACCTCCCACATATGTGCAATAAAAGAAATCTTGTGAAGAATTGGCTTTTGCTTGATCACTTCGAGTATCTGAAAATTTTCATGTATATCAATCGAAAGAAAAGCCATATATTCACTCCAAATTGAAGAGAAGAACAATAATTTTTATAAAATGAGAAACTAACCTCCTGTGACAATCGCTAGCCCATTACATATATACCATCCAATGTCTAAGATGTTGCATTCCTTTCGGTGCCTACATATAGTCAGGCATCAAATAGATATTAAAATAAATTTCAAAGCAAAATCGTGTAGAACTTTTAAAACAAAATCGTGTAGAAACCCAAGAAATAAAAGGATTTAGAACCCCTTCAACTTACCTTCAAAATCTGATAATTGTTGTCTTCAAGAAAACTCAAATCCAAATCTTCAGAACCTTCATAATCTAGTGGTTTTCATGTAGAAATTTCATCTTCTTCAAGTTCGAAACCATCCTCTTCACGAAAATCATGTAGAAATTCCAACCCTTCAGATCTGAGATCTTAGAAAACATCGGTGGTCTCGTCTTCGACCCGAGAGAGAGCGCCAAAAAACATTAGATGAAACATCGGTGGTGGTCGCCAACGAGATCGGAGTGGTGAGGCGACGGCGATATGGTTTCACAGGGCTGGAGACGTGTGTGTCTTCGATCCGTGAAACAGAGAGCAAAAAAACACAGATGAAACATCAGGTGGTCGCCGACGAGATCGAAGTGGTGAGGTGGTGGTGTCGTTTGTTGGTTTGGTTCGAGAGGGAGAGGATGAAGTGAATATGTTGGTAACAGAGAGATTTGCAGAATATTGACAGAGAGGATTGAGGAGTGAAGGAAAGAGTATCAGAAGGAGTCATGATTGAAGAGTGGTGATATCTTCCTGCAGACGAAAGAGGAAGAGTCATTTGGTTTTCCGATGCGTGCACAGTGCTCAATATTTTAAAAGTTGCAGATTTTAGTATGTTTGAATTTTGTATGCAATAAAGGTTGTACATATTGCATTAAAGACTTGTAAGTCTTAATTTTCAAGAATGTGCATTATCTTGTTGTACCTTATGCTTTGTATCTTGTAAAAAACTAAATGCTTTATTAGTAGTGTGTGTGTGTGTGTGTGTGTGTATATATATATATATATATATATATAGGGTTGGGATCAATGGGGTACCATGTTAGACTGGGAAACCGGAGTCTACCCATGTTTTGTTGTAAGTTTAAAAGGGTAATACAGTCAATTAGATTTATATTAAATAATAGATGACAACTAATAATATAAAAGTTCACTTAATTATAGAGATTTACTTCCATAATATATCTATAATAAATTTCAAAATGAGTTTTAATGAACATGTTCAATTGGATTCGACAATGTGTATTAGTGAACATGTTCAATCGGATTCGAAAATGAGTTTTAGTGCACATGTTCAATTGGATTCGACAATGGGTTTTAGTGAACATGTTCAACTAGATGTGTCAAATAAAAATATTTATTATTTTCTTCAAACCATACGTGAAGGTTCAATTTCATTTACACGTTATTGAACATGTGCAGTTGGAGTTTTTTTTTGTCGTTGTTAACCGGTTTGGTGATAAACCAATATTGACGGTATTGAACATATTCAATCGTATGGAGTATCATCATTGCACATGATCCATATGAGTGTAATAATGATATTAACTAAAATGGATATTTACATGGTATACATGGAATCTTTAATTCAAATTTAAATTTTTTTAAATACCATTTTTAACCCCAACATTAATTAATATGGGAAAGAATTTTAAGTAAAATTTATATTATATTTTAATGATTTTAATGATAAATGATTGGCTATAAATGATTCCCCGGTACCCCAATCTACATGGTACCCCATTGATCTTCAATATACATATATACATACATATATATATATATATATATATATATATATATATATATGTATATAATTAGGTTAATTAACGTACCTATAAGTTTCTAGCATACCCAACGTATCCTATTTGTGAATGGTCGTTTACATATAATTTTTTTGCATAGACATGTATAAGACAATATTATAAGATTTTTTTGTCAAAAGTAGCAACATTATAAATCGTGTGAATGATAAAAAAAAGATCATGTGAACGAGCCTTCCCATGAAAATCTCCATTTCAGTTAATATCATTCCTACTCATACTGAACATGTGCAATGATGACACTCCATAAACCACGATTGAACATGTTCAATACCGTCAATATTGGTTTATCACCAAAACGGTTAACAACGACTAAAAACACAATAAACCCCGATTGCACATGTTCAATAACGTGTAAATAATATTGAAACTTCACGAACAGTTAAAAGAAAATAATAAATATGAAAGGACCGTATATTTTTAAAACTAAATTTCCACCAATTACAAGCAATAGACCTCAAACGTACGGGATAATTTAAATTTTTTTCTAAAGTCATGCATCGATAAATAAAACAACCATCCGTCATAATAAATTATATCAATCAGAGTACGCTAAATAATTTTAAGTTTGCATGTCAATACATCTAGGGTTCTACCCGACCCTCAAAAAGGCAGTGCAAAAGAATGCTAGCGTCTCGGTCAACAAAATCTGATATCTCATACTTGAGCCTTATCATTTATCTGCTCAGCCTGAAATAATAAGTCCCCACAACCGGGGTAAGCCGTCGCCCAGAGGGTAACAAGATTTAAAAGCATAAAAGTATATATGTAAATATGCATGAATAGAAATGAAGAATGAGTTCAATATTTCCTACGCGCCCCTCATCCGAGCTGACGCCGCACCCCTCATCCGAGCTGGTGCTGATTAAACCGTACAACCCCTCATCCGAGCTGGCGCCAGTTTAACAAAAAAAAAAAAAAACACGGGGCTAACCGACCCGGCCTACACACAGTAGCGTCGACGCCCAAATCCACATCATATAATACAAGTATGCATACAGGGAATTTCCGTTTACACATAGGCATAGATATCTAACAGAAGGGTAGGATAGATATATCATGTGATCGACATAATCATGAAAATGATAATAACATGGTAGGGTGATACAAATGAAGCGAATATAACAAATATGCATAAACACATATAACTGATCATGCAGATAAATCTGTTACTCACAGTACTGCCAAAATTGGCTTTTGAAGCTCGGTCAAGATAAATATGGCCAACCGAAATATCTGAACTCACCACACCCGGCTACCAACCTGATAATAAAAGTACATCGCTTGATTGTTACTATTTAATTCGTCTAAAACTATAATCCTCTATTGGCCTAAAATTCAAATGTTCGGAGGCTAAATCGATAAATATTTATTTATGTGACAAAATCTTTAAAATCAATTAAACTTTAAGCTTTAAGTTATTTAGCCTATGATTATACGTCTCCAATCTATTATGACCATTTAAATTGATTAACTTTAATTTATTGTTTGAATAATTACCCTTTTTAATTTAGTATAATATTTTCTTGTTAAGATATTTATCCTAATATTAAAACGATGATTTAACTTTTAAAAAAAAAACCCAAACCCAAAAATTAACTAAGCACTAGCCCAAAACGTAAACTTTTGATCCAATTAGTTTAATTCATTACCCACTCCTAAGGCCCAAATTGTATTTAGTTGGTAGCCCACATAATACATATCTTAGGGCCCATTAGTTAACCAAACAATTTTTGCTAAATATAATAAAAACCCACTAATTTATGGACCAACCCCATTTATTTAAAATTGTAGTTGTTGCAAAGTAGGGAATGAAATCAAGAAAAGTCTCCTGCCCCTTCCCTTAAATAATTAATCGGCTGCTGAAAGAAAAAAAAAAAAAAAAAACAGAAAGGTGCCCAACCCAAGTCGGTCATGGGCTTAAGCCCTACCCAGAACCGGGTTTGGGCTTAACCGGCCCACACACAAAAAATACAAGCCCAACCCTCACATTCACATTATGCATCTGTTTGTTTGCTTGCTGGGAACGAAAACAGAGGGAGAAGAAGAAACGGACAGCACCGACCAAAGGCAGGTGAAGACCGGCCAGTGCCGGCCAACGGCGGGGACGGCGGCGGCAGAGCCCTCCGACCTCCAGCCGCCTCTACACCACACACACCCACAATAAAATACATGGTTTCTATAATATATATATATATATATATATATATATATATATATATATATATATATATATATATATATATATATATATATATATATATATATCTTTATCTTTACTACTATTAAAACATTTAGCTTTTTACAAATTAGAATGCATAATGTACAACCTTTTAATGCTAATTTCTTGAATTTTAAGACTTACAAGTCTTTAAAGCATCATGTACAAAGCAGTGTTGCACCACCTAAATTAACCAGTTTTCAAATTTTGTTGCTTTTGAATTATTGAGAAGTGTACCCACTCCTCTTCTCCCGATGCGTACCCTCTCCTCTTCTCTCGATGCATACAAAAAAATTAAAAATCTGAACAGTCTGTCACTCATCATAATCTTCTTTTAAACCACCACCACATTGAAAACTCCTAAATTCACCAGATATTTTACACTTTCTACTTCTCTCTCTTCATTCATCACTGCAACTCCATATCCACGACCCCATCATCTGGCCTTAGTTTCGTTGCTTCTTCCTCCTACACATCTCCCATCATTCCCTCTAACGCCTGAACCACCACCACGCTGGTCTTCGCTTTGCTTGATACTGAGCACCGCAAGTCGAGATCCATCATAGATTTCAATGGCGGTGAGATGAGAGGGGAAGTCGACACCTCTGCTCCGTTTGAGCCTGTGAAGGAGGCTGTGACCTGATTCGGCAGACTCGAAATCTGGAAACCCATGTACATGTTTCTAAGGTCTCTCTCTTCTTTTGTGGTTCTTTCTTCAATTTTTTTTTATTACAGTTTTGGTGCTTTTTTTTATGTTGTTCCCAGACAAACTCTCACTCTCTACGCTGGAATGGGTTTCTCTTTCAAATTTGTCATTCAGAAAGTCTCTAAACTGACTCCACACTCCTGCCTCAACTCCAAATTCTACCATAGAAGTGGCTCCTCAGGTTGGTAACTCTCCCTCTCATCTAACTTAATTTTTAGTTTACCGTTCTATTTCGCATCTCACTCGATTTTAAGGCGGTGCTCTATTTCTAATTTCACTTGATTCAGAGACTCTCATTTCAGGTTTTTCCGTCTCATTTTCTCATTTTATTGACTCTCTATTGGCGGAGACATCTCATGTTCGTATTTTTCTCTGTTTTTAATTTTTTGAATGCTTTGGAATGTGTTAACATGAGAATCATAATGGTCTTTAACATTTAAGTTCAGTTTCACTCTTTTTTGGAAAATGTTATCGTATCTCAGATTTTCAAATTTGCATTGGAGTTCTGTGTTTATTTGATTTTAAAATGCAGACATTAGGCGATGACCACTAAACAAATGCCATCAATTGTAGAACTCTTGGTGTTTTATGAGCTATTCCTAAAAACAAAAAAGTAATATGGATTTTCTTCTTTTCTCTACCCTTTCAGTTGTCTAATTTTTTGTATTCATAAAGATTGTACCAGCCATTAACAGTTATGTCTAAACATATGAATGAGGCATTAATAGATAGGTTTAGTTCAAACCATTCAAATATCTGCTACTTTTATATCCAAATCTGTTTCAATTAGCTTTGGATTGGTTGTTTGCAACATATGACTTTCATAGAGATTTAAAACCCAAAATTATACTGGTCAATGCTGATTCAAGATCTGCAACTTTGGTGTTGCAAGAGTTTTCTTCAATGGTTTTATGATATTGAAGCATTACTAACAAGAAGAAAAATCCTTTTGGCCTCCTAATTGATGATTGGCTAATGTTTTGGGTTACACTCTTTGTAAGTTGTTTTCGTTTCTTTATCCTTTACTTTCCCAGGTTAACCATTTTAGAATCCCAAATGTCATCTATGGAGGATAAAGGAAATAAAACAAAAGATTGGTAATTTATTGTATTTTTATAAAGTTATAATGAAATCGAGTTGGTTTGATGGAGGACGAAGAGAAGGCTATAATGAAATCGAGACATTCCAACTTCTTGGCCGGACACACCTTCAATCTTATAATCTTGACTACAACTCTAAAATTTTGTTCATATTTGTTTTTGGCTTTCGAACATAACGTCTTTTTCTAACACTGCAATTTTACAGAATTTTTCGCTACAGGAAACGGATGGGTATATTTTGAAATCCCGAACTCTAGAGGAACCAACAAATATTGTTAACGGCATTGCTAATGGGAATCATGGTGGTATTACAAAATATACCCATGTCTCACAAAATTGCAAAGTCTAAATCTATATATGTATGACTGTGATAATCAAAGAGTAGTTGATCTCCAATCATTATTATGCTTGGATTATTACATTGATTGTTTAATTTTTTTCATCTTATTTTTTTTTCAGGCAAAGATTTTTGCAATTTGAAACGAATACTAAGATTGCAGTTGCTAATGGAAGGTGATTTTGGCGAAAAAAAAAAAAAAAAGAAACAGAACGCTAACAAGTTAAGAAATCTTCAATCGTGGAGCAGGATACAAACCCACATAAGAACTTGTAAGCTCACTATGGTAATGCAAACTCTGACTCTGGAACATTGTTTTGATGAAATGAAAAGTCAAAGCGTACCAAACTTTTTCTTGTTTTTCTTTCTGTGATGCTAGAATTCTATTGTTATAATATAGACAATAAGAATCTGAACATAGATTTTGGATATTCACACCGTGGATATCTAGAATGATAAACATGGTAGCAGAAAAATCTCCGACCTTGGTTCGTAATTTCAAGATTTAATTTTGTTTTCTTGATCTTTCTACATTCTAATTATAAAAAAAATCTTATAATGCTGCAAAATACAATTGTTTATGATGAAGGACAACCTAGACAAGAAAAGCAGTAATCAATCTTATAATTATTGAGTCTGTTAACCCCTTATAATTCTTGAGTCTATAATCCCTTAGAATGCTTATGATGAAGGACAATCTTATACTGCTTCAACTAATCCTATCTATGGGGTCAAACTCAACTCTAATTAGGTACTTTACTTTCATTTTTGAACTTTTGGCTTCAAAACCCATCTTAATTGGCAAAACATGGTTGCCTGGGCTTGCAGTTCAGAATTGAGAGTGAAGGGAGTTTGTTTTTTTAATATATATAGTACTTGAAGAGTGATTTTTGTGATTGATTTATTTCTTTAAATAAGTCACCCGAACTATGTAATGGTTCATGCTTTGTGATCAGCAACTAGGGTGCTTACCAGGTGCTTACCAACTGATGTGGATATTTATGATGTATTTGACTTTTTTTTACTTTTAAATTTTGTGTAAATTTTCATGTAGACTTTCCAGGTGAAATCAGGGGTTACAGACAGACTGGAGAAGCTCTGTTCTCATAGATCATCGACCTTACATTTGTCTGAAGATGGCTCTATTCTCACAGATCATAGACCTTACAATTGTCTGAAGACGTAGTTGTGTTACTAAGGAAGAATTTTGTAAGTAGATTGGAGTCTAATTCCTTTGCGATCATCATCAAGTTTAATGCTAATTTTATTTATATAATCTTATCTTATCGTCTTAAAGACATCATACCCTGTGGCTTCAAGCAAGATATCAGGGAACTATTATGTTATCATTTCTACATATGCTCAGACTACTATTGAAGATGTTGCATGGAACCTATGGCCTATAAATCCCTCTCAGGTTAGCACATCTACATCAAATAATCCTTCTGCCGGTACCGTAAGACAATGAGGACATTCTGGTGGTTCACTCATACGGGCTACTCCATGTGTTTCGGATGATGTCTTAGCAAACATACTTGTCATGGCTGAAATTGTTCGCAAAGTGCTTCCCCATGTCCCTGATGAATTCTATATCTTTCTTGTTTATTAATGCTATTGAAGTATCTCAAAGTCAAAGGAAGGGGGTCTCATTTTGGTTCTTAGAAGCCAATCTTCTGTCTCTATATGTAGATGTATTATGTTGTTTGTCCGGTTTTTGTATTTGTAAGATATTTACGGGCTTAAAAATGTTTTAATAAAAAATTATGGAGTTAAGAGTTGAAGAAAAGTGAAGATGGCTCAAGGTCCCGTGCGGGTCTTTGTTGAGACTGATGTAGTACAAGTACTACTGTTTATTACTAGGCATGGGAAACATGATGTATGGTTACTTGTAAATCGTAGATTTTTTCCACACTAAATTTTAATGAAAATATAGGATTTGTGAAAGATATATACTAATGGCATGTGTTATGTGTAATTTGCCGAGTTAAACATAAAATCATAATTCTTAATTACTTGCTATTAAGTCTGATTATCCATGATGCTTTTGATTTGTGGTTTATGCTTTTTTGGCGTTTTGATGCCTTTTCTTGTGCTTTCAAATGTAGAAAGCGGAACAAGTATAGTCTTAATTCCACAAGCTACAAGTTGATGTTATCATATTTTTCAATTTTCATTTTTTTTTGGCTTCTGCATAATTGCAAATGCAACAGTCTTATTACCATCAAACTCCACTCATTAAATAAACATTTGGTACTTTAATTCCCAAAAGTATGAAATATTAATGAATGATGAAATTTGCTTATATGTTTAGTCATTTTTAAGGATTTTAGACTTGTTACAAAAAGTCTCATCGAAATCCGACATTAAATGGAAGTTTGTTGCTATTTTATGTGAAAAATGATACTTTGATTAGTGAAGATGCAAATTAGCAGTGAGAAATATAATATTTTTATAAAATTGGTGTTTCCAGAAGGTTTTTGATGTGTTGTGTAAGTTTCATAAAAATTGGACTCCATTTGAAAGTTCATTGTTATAATATGTAAAATTTACATAAGTGGTTGCCTAGAAAGGCTTAAATTTTCAATTGCTGAACATTAATCATTCGTTTTCAAGTCTAAGGAATTTTTAAAAGGTATGGATGTTAAGTTGTCAAATTGTTCTAAGTTAAAGTTATTGCTATCATTAGCAATTGTATATCAAGGGATAAAGACGTTTTTAATGAGATTAACTCTCATTTTCAATCCGAGCCTTCTTCTACTTATGGTTTCTTCTCCTCATCATGTCAAACTTTCAATTTAAGAGAAATATGGCAAATTGATGACCAAATACACACAACTAAGATCAATCAAAAATCATATAAAATCAACTATATCTTCTTTTTGAGTGTTCTTTGTATTGTTGGAAAGCTAGAAAAATGTATTTTCTTTTATTTTTAAGCTCACGAAGCTGAAATGATGTATAAATTGGTCAAAAATGTAGTTTTCTACAGCAAGCCAGACTAAATTTTCTGTTGGATACTCTATTTTGTAAATATTGTATAAAATCATTTATAACTTTGTTTTTAGTGCCCTTTATTCATAATCTCATAACTAAAAGCCCTATAACTTTATGCAAAGTTTGCAATGTTCAAATACCATAATTTGAATTATTAAGTCTCTAATAACTGCTTTCGATATAGTTTCATTTGATAAAAATGTTTAGGGTGTTTATATAGGCATTATATCATTTTTAATGCAGGTTATAGTAAACAATTTGGAATTTGACTAAGATATATTTGTAACTTTTGGACATAATTTGAAATTTATATTTAACTCTTAAAAATAATTTTCTTTGCATAAACACCACTGTTGGCCGGGGCCGTCCCCCACTTAACAACCTCAAAACCCTCCTACCCAATCGCAACCGAAAAACCCAGCGCAAGCTCCGCCCAGACCCGCTTATAACAACGCTGCGCCTCCGGCCAATTATGATCCTCAGCAGCAACAAGGTGCTCCCAAGCGACCCTATTACAAAGTATGATGCTACTTTAGATATATTGCAAATTCGTGTGTGTTGACGCTAACTAACTTATTTTCCCTTTATGTAAAGAATGACCATATGATACTAAGTGGCGTTTGGTTTACGAAATGGAATGCAAATGAATTTATATTTAAATTTAGCTTGTTTTAAACTTTTAATAACAAAAATGATGAGTTAATTTTTTAATCAGATTCTTTTGTTTATATGAATTTGACATTCTTTCCTTCTCATACATGAGTTAGATTCCAACCCATACATGAATTAGATTACATTTTACATCATTAACCTATACTAAAAATTATTTTAATCATCACCACCAAACATATTAATAACAAAAATTTGAATTCTAATTTCTTTGAATTCCATTTCATGAAACAAAAGTCACCTAAATGTAAAATATTTGCCGCCGCCGCTTTGCGCGGGTACACTACTAGTATATATATATATATATATATATATATATATATATATATATATATATATATATATTGAAATTTTAAATCTCCAAAATTCTTGGAACCAAATAATGATCTCAAAAACTTTAGTTTAAACTATTGAAACTCATTAAAAATCCATTCTTAACAATATTTGGTGTTTATTTTGAATATTTGAGGTTTATTAAATTCCTTTACAAAACTTAAAGAAAACTCCATTAATGGAGTTCCTTGAAGGTTGGAAAGATGAACAAGATTTTAATTGTTATAGCTTTGTTTTCAGATTCTAAATAATTATAAACTCATATCAACTTTTAAACATATCATAGTTCAAGGTGACGGGAAGATGGTTTCAAAGTCATACCTAAAAATGAAGGTGACAAACTTGAAGATGAAGATGAAGAGGGAGACGGTGGCTCTAGCTTCAAACTTGACTAAAAAAAAACTCTAAAGCTTATCACATGATTATTATGAATTAAGATTTTGTTTGGGTCTTCAAAACAAACAAGGGTTGGCTATAAAAGTGTGAAAAAATGAGTGAGTCAAAAAGGAAAAATGGTTTTTGCAGAATGTGTAGTTTCCAAAATGGTGATATATCACCATCATAAAGTCAACTAATGCATAACAATTAATATAAAAAAATGCAGAATTTGTCAATGTATTTTAATCTTTTGATTTTCAACAAAAGTTAACTTTTAATTTGGTATAATTTTTAAATACCATCTCATCGATAATAGATTGTTTTCATATTACAAGAATTAAATTCGTATTATAAAAACATAATTCGCCAATTCTTGTATTCAAATATTTTGTATAAAAATACGGACGTTACAATCACTTTCCCGTTGGATTGATCTCGTCCTCGAGATCATGAAGTTTGAAGTAAGTTCAGGTGTTTCGCCATCATTTCTGTTTTAAATCTCCATGTTTGATTTGGAGAAAAATAAAAAATAAAATAGGATGACAAATATGGTTATCCCAAATTATGCAACATCCCTTTCTTATTCAAAGTCATACATTTTTTTTAAAAAAAAATACACAATAACTCATTAAATACAAATTTTGACAATTTACTTTAAATTCGATTTTCAACGGATACATATATTTAGTTTGGATTACCTTTAGAGTGTCTATTTATCATCATTTATTTATCCATTTATGGAACTCTTAGAACGTTTGTCTTTTTATGGCACCTTTCGCACCCTTCAAGTGATTCAGTTCGATAATCATAATAATTATTTCTTTTTTTTTTCTTTATTTTAAAAAAAAAAAAAACTAATTTTTATAGTAACATTCCACCTCATCCCCAAACTAATTATCGTCGACTTTCCCGTTAGACTAAACTATATTGATTACTTAGACATCAGCTTCGAATAAAATGTCATAATCTGTAGTTATCTAGTAACATTTGAAATCAAATGACATTGGTTTCATAAAAAGTTGAGACATCACGATTTTCTTCCCATTTAGGGGTTTCTGTTTTCGCAATCACATTCGGCCAACAAGTTTTTATTTTTAGTATTGTTATTATTATTATTATTTTTCTCATACTAAAGCCCAATTTATTTCATCATATACACTCAAATATTCATATAGGGTTTCCTTTAAAGCCGGGATTTTAGACATTGTCTAAGCCGCCCAATAAATCGTTTAGGTTGCGTAAAAGTGTGTATCATGTTTCAATATTATTTTATCATCACTTTTATCTTATTGGTAAAACAAGTCATTTCAACCCTTTATTGGTGCTCACTTATGTTGTCTTAAAGTGGGACGTCTTTATAGCGATTAATTAGTACGCATTACTTTCTACTGATAAAAAAATTATACTATCCCTATGACGTAACAATTTAATCTCGTCCCAAATTTATAGCAATAGTTTGACAACACATATTTTCTTGTGAAATATTTTAGTCTTCCTAATAGGATTTTATTAATTTAATATTAGCGAGCTTGTTCATCGGTTGTACTATCAATAATCAATTATATAGATTATAGATAATTTACATTAATTTAACCTTCCTTTTTTTTTTGTAGGTAATTTAAATTAATTTGCATCTCTGTATTTATTTATGTCTCATCACGTTTTACTTTATTTTACATATTGATAATGGTCATTTGTCAGCTCAAATCACATGTCGGAATTACTCAGTTTACTTATCTAATTCTTAAACGAATATACTTATACTACTATTATTAATTATTATACGGTTGGATCATGTGAAATTTTGATTTATATTCATGAGTTGGATGCGACTAGCATAGTATTATATTACCCCTTTATCAGTGATTATGTATTATATATATATATATATATATATATATATATATATATATATATATATAGTCGGGATCAATGCGGTATCATGTTAGACTGGGGAACCGGAGTCCATCCATATTTGATTATAAGTTTAAAAGGGTAATATAGTCAATTATATATATATATATATATATATATATATATATATATATATATATATATATATATATATATATATATATATATATATATATAGAGGGGTGGGTTCAATGGAAAATCACCATGCACCTGAAAACTATGAAAATCTACGCATACCGTCGATTTGGTGAATTTCATGAAAAACGCGGTGGCATGATCGTAAATAAGGTGATGCATCACGCGAGATTTTGATGCATCACGCGGGAATTTTGATGCATCACGCAGGATTTTGATGCATCACGCGGGGAATTTGATGCATTTGTGGTGGTGAATTGCGGTTTTCACAAGTTTTCAAGTGCACTGTGGTTTTATATATATATACATACATATATATATATATATATATATATATATATATATATATATATATATATATATATATATATATATATATATATATATATATAGAGAGAGAGAGAGAGAGAGAGAGAGAGAGAGTGAGAGGTTCAAGTGAGTACCACCCATTATGCAGCGCACCAGAAGGTACCACACTTAAAAATAATTTTTGTAAAATTTTTTTCGTGAACATGTTTTAATTAACATTACACAAACCATATGTAAATTTCATGCAAATCCGAACACTCTAAGTGCATAAAAACACACATCACATAAATGCACGTTCACATACATTCAAAATTATATAAGTGTGTGTTCACATCATTTTGTAGGAGCTAGGAGATGTGAATGTATGTGAAATTTACATATGATCTTTATAACGTTAATTAAATCATGTTTATGAAAAAAAATTCAAAATTTTTTTTAAAGGTGGTACCATCTGGTGCGCTGCATAAGGGGTGGTACTCTCTCGAACCATATTCTATATATATATATATATATATATATATATATATATATATATATATATATATATATATATATATATATAATTCTTAGGAGAAGTTAAATATTTGTGAGAAATAAAAGAAACAAATTCTAATCATAAAATTTTTGGGTCCCATCTATTTTTATAATATTTTCTAGTAGGTCCCATTTGATTAAACATTTTTTGTTGTATCATTAAATTATAAAGTGATTCAACGTATTTGTTTTTTGATTTAACAATTCTGACATTTTTCATAAATATTTGACTTCTCATTTGATCTCATTTTATGTGTGTGTGTGTTACACACACATATAATTTAGTTTATAATTATAGAACCAACCTTGTCTATAAAGTTAGTAGATTATATGATTTTGATTAAACAGATCAAGTGTGGAATTAATGAAAAAATTTGGTTTTTAAATATATTAAAGGGTAAAATTGGAAAAAGATTGACAATAGCAAAAATATTGACATTAGCAAAAAAATCTTATTACTCTAAATTAAAATAACATTAATACGATTTATTTTTTGATCAAAAAAATTATAACATAAAAACAAGAATTTTAAACTTTTTAAAACGAGTCCGTTCATTATATATTTTTTTTGAAAAACTTTTATGTATTTATTTTTCGTATAAATAATTACTCATATGATCGTTCAATATATTATATCGAGAATATTCAACGGCGAAGTAACCCTATGTATTATATATCCAGCATTGATATTAATTTTGATATTATCCATTTGTTAGTTACAACGTTGCAACATGGTTCATCAAAAATTATTAACCATAATCTGCTATATATTCTCTTCTTTTTTGTTTTTTAAAATTTTTCTAATGCAAAACCCATTTAAAAGTTTCATTCATTGTATTCAACTCATTCGTCGTAAGTTTACCCATATTAGTATACTTGACTCATTCATTTCAAATGTTACAAAATTTTATGTTGGCCCAAACTTCATTCATTGGCTATTTGGGTATAAGCAAATTTTGGGTTGAAGTCCATATTCTGTCTTTGGTTTCTTCTTATCCGAATTCAAGTTTAACAATTTTTGTTTCTCTCATCAATTATCCATACCCGTATTTGGGAACAAATCATTATACAATGTGATTAGTTGTTTTTACACTTTTGGCCTTTTAACCATTTTTAAAATAAATTTAGCAATAATTCACCGTATATTATTTCTTATATAAAACTACATTATCTACAAACACTTGTTGTAATATTTGTACATTGCTTAGAAGACTAATAAATAATTCAAAAAATACAGACTAAAATGAAATGTATGACAAAAAAAAAAATATTATTGTACACGATAAATTTAAAATACATCAATTCATTATCTATAACACACAAATATCTATGTGAAAACCATTAAGTACAATATGCTAAACACATAGATTTTTTTAACAATAAATTTTCCAGTCTAATAAATTATAAATATGCATTTAAATAAAAGAAATCATCATTAATAACTTAATAAATCTTAATAAAATCATATTGAAGAAATCTGATCATCCACACCCATATTTGGAAATTCATTAAAATCGTTGTGTTATCATGTTTGTTTATTAATATATTCATTATTAGTGTAAATTATTTTTTTGTGGTAGACTGAAAAATAAAAAAACTATTGATTACATATTATTCACTCAATGTACGTATTTATGACATGACAAAAAAATAACTTTTAATCCTAAACAAATGATGTCATCTACCAAATAAAGTGACAGGAATTTGGACTTATGGAAGTAACTTCTGAAGTCCTCACCTAGGGTAAAGGAGGTTAAGACAGTACAAGTATAATTACCATTGAGTTATAATTTGACATAACTATAATTAAGAGAGTGTTTGGATTTACGTTTAAAAAAGTGCTGTAGCGTTTTGGAAACTAATAATCAGATAATTGTTGTAACAAAAAGTGCTGCAGGAAATGTAGTGTTTGGTTTAACTTCTGCTGTTTGAAATCATAATTATCAAATAATTAGTTTTTAAAGTGTTTGGATTTGCGTTTTTATTTGTAAAATGACCAAATAATCACTTATTAAGCATAAAAGCTACAATTTTTAACTTATGAAAAAGTGTGGTAGGACAAACGCTAACCGCAAATAATCACTTATTAACGTATGCAATCCAAACACTTTAAACCAATTATTTGCGTTATTGTAACGTAATAAGCTAATAATCACGTATATAACGCAAAACCAAACACCCTCTAAGTATAATTAATTCAATTTAGGTTCTTCAATACATTCACCTTTAGTTATTTACTTATATTAAATTTTGACTGCCTATCAATTTTTTGGGGTGATGCTAAAAGAACACCCCTAGGGGTCTAGAAATCTTTAAAAGTATGTTTTTTCCTGTCATTTGAAGCAAGGTTGTGCACATTCATAGATGTTCATGTTAAGAAAAGTTAGTAAAAAAAAGCTATTAATAGAGGTGTGTATTTGGTACAATGAGGTGTCTTTTTAGACTTTTTTTTTTTTTTTTTTAATGTTAAGGATAGTGTTCTAAAATAGCTTCATTTTCAAACCTATATGTCTTGTCTTCCCAGCAGAGCAGATGAGGAGGGGAGGTGTTGCCGCCTAAAACTAACGTATTGAGCATCTTAAAACATCAAATGCAAGCATAAACTGCTAAACACACACACTTCTATTATTTTATTATATTTGTGTTAGCATCCTAAACACCAAGCCTTATCTCAAACAAATCCTATATATCTTGTAACCTAATTGCCTCTTATTATTTATTTCGTATATGCAACCATTGTAGAGTGTTTTTTTTCTAATGCTTCATGTATCAAATTGACAAATAAGCATTTCTAGAAATGATTTCGACATACTCGATATCGATGTACCAAATTAAGTAAGGTTCTCCTTATATAAAGGGTAAATCTATATGCACACCCCTTCAATTGCTAATCACACGCCCCCTTCTTAATGTGAGAGTAGATTAACTTTTAATCATTAAGTCTCACGTCATTAACAAAAATCATGTGAGTAAAGGGGTGTGTGGTTAGTAAAAATTAAAGAGAAGGGATGTATATATAGCAATGTCCTAATAGTGTTAGGTGAAATGCACGACTCACTCATCGTCCTCTTGAGTCTTTCAAACATCATCATCTACAATCGTTTGAAAGAGACTCTCTTTCTTCTTTGAAACTTTAATATATATCTTATGTTTTATTTTTTGAAATGTATGCCTGACTCATCATCCTTAATATTTTAAAATCCTATCATTTTAGAAACCATTATTTTAAATTCATGCAATCCAAACGTCACCTAAAACTATAAAATTTGAAGTTTATAATTTTTTTGAAATCGTTAAAGCCAAACTGTTGATCCAGGGCCATTGCTTCACCTTTGATTATCTTGTGCAACCATGACTTTGAATGTCATGCATAGATCAATTGTACCACCAACCTCAAAAGGTGTCAACTGTCAAGGAGCCTCATGATGAAGAAGGGCATACTAATATTTTGTGTAATTATAATTACTGCTATT
The DNA here is from genome assembly GCA_020465985.1 of Centrapalus pauciflorus. Lineage (NCBI taxonomy): Eukaryota > Viridiplantae > Streptophyta > Magnoliopsida > Asterales > Asteraceae > Centrapalus > Centrapalus pauciflorus. The sequence goes on along the minus strand of JAANYP010006814.1, from coordinate 140,422 downwards.
TTAAGCTCCTAATTATCCCATAACTTTTTGCAAATCAAAGAGGTCTTTATGCTAACCGGCTTGCGCAAAAGAAAAGATCAGGCATGTGCGATAGAATAAAACATGGATTAGTCGATTCAAAGTGACACATACCAAACATCAATTGGTACGATATAAAAATTAATGACTTTTAGATCTAAAATTCTAAATCCACTACCTATGACGACCCGTGCGATGCATCGGACTAAATTTTTATTTAAATCTTATGTAATTATTAGAGATGTGTATTTGTTAGAATGAATATGTTTTGCCAATACCAAATCAAAATCTATTGTCAAACAATTTTATATGCAAAATCATATATAATAAGACAATACAAAACAAAAATTACATCAGACAAGAAGATTGGTGAGATAAAAACTTACTTAATTTTTAAGTTTTCTGAGAATTCAGATATACCAATTTATTAAAAAAACATATATATGAAAAAGAGTTTATATAAATTTGTTTATGCATTTTTAGGTCTATTTGTTTAAGGTTCATATTTCAAGTAAGAGGATATTATATATATATATATTGCCGACGGAGCAGAGAGAAAAAATGCTCACGTGGCGCAATATTAGTGGTAAAAATTCCGAAAATTATGGCTTATTTGACGCAATATAATTGGCTAAAATTCAAAAAATTATGGCTACTGATTTGACGCAATATAATTGGTTAAAAATTCCAAAAATAATGGGATTCTCCCCACTATTTTAGCTCGATGAGATTCCACATAATTATCAAGATTTTTCTATATATTTTAATGTTTCTGCAATTTAAATATGTAGATTTTCCGGAAAGAAAAAAAATGACAATAAAATTTCAAAATTTCACTGTTAGAAATCGTTGTAATTTGGTTTATCAAGTAAAATAAAAATAACAAATCTGATTTAATCCGCTAGAAAATTTCAAATTTGCAGTGCTGGAAATGGATGCAATCTGATTTATCAAGTTAAATAAAAATAAGAAATCAAATTTTATCGGCTATTGTATAACTGAAATATTAAGATATGCAGAAAAACACTGGATAATATCATAATGCAGGAAAAAAGACTCAAACTTGAATAATAAATATTCCCAACTGCATATTTATCAAGTTATCAATTCTTTATATAATTTGAAACCTGATAATTATTATATGTTTATATAACGAGTTAAATGTGACCAACTATGAGATAAAACATGTTTTATTGAAGTTACGTACTAATATATATTTACACACACACACACATACATACATACATACACACACACAGAGTCAGTAGGCATAATCAATATTGATAAAAAAACTGCATCAGCAGTGTCTGCGTGAAGAAAACTATACCGTTTCAAGATGAACTTCACGTATGCTAATCAACCAGATGAAGAGTCGAAGACGTTTTCAACTCCTGCAGAAAAAAATTGATAGTATCTTCTTTAATATTCTTTCAATATTTTGAAAATGATGTACATATATACTATAATACGCATAGCATATATATGTTTGATACTTATGATGCTGCTGTTTCTTCCTTTATTTCTGTATCAATTCAATGAACACACACAGAGGTTACGAGACACACACAACACTCCGAGACTATTTAGTCTCGGAGCCTGACATTAACATGCAAACACACATATTCAAACACATAATCGCACACTGCACACACTCACAACTCATATTATTCTGTTTTTAACTTTTTCAGCAGCAACATAAGGTAGGATAAATGGCAATCGATACATAAAATTGATCAATAAACATCCTTGCTAATTAAGTTGCCAAAGGTCGAAGGCCATTTGACCTTCTTGCCCATTTTTACGGACAGAACTTAAGCTAAACACACCTGGACAGCACACTAATACTGCACTTATTTTCTGTTTTTATCTTATTTTCCAGCAATAGAAATGTAAAGATTAATGACAATTAATACTTGCATTTGAATCAACAAACCACTTAGAAATCAATTAAAGGTTAGGCCGAAGGCCAATTGGGCTTATTGGCCAGCCATTTCTCGACAAAAACGAAAGCTAATATACACATATGTAATTCACGCACAACACAAAGACTTAAACATTCTGTCTTTTATCTAATTCAAGCAGCAAAATCAAATAATAAAGGGCGATTTAGACACACAAATGGTCAACAAACACTCCAAGATAATTATGAATTCCAGATTGGCCACAAGCAATGATTATAATGATGGAAAATACTTGAGAAAAACATTTAACAAAATAGCAAGGTCAACAACTTGGCAAACCTTTAAAGAAAATTAAATTGAAACTAAAAACATAATATACGAGTAGTTGAGTAATACAAGTTATATAATTTTGTTCATGTAGTAAGTGTCTTTCTTGTATTTGAATTGCATTGCTTTTTTTATGTTTTAAATTAGTTTGATGTATATTTTTAATTTTAAACATAGAAAGGATATTTCATAACGATATGTTGACTTTTATCGAACAAAATATAACAGTTTCAATAAAATATAATGTAAGGATTAAAATGATTAAAAATAATAATATTAAGAGACCAAAATTATATAACATGAAAATATAATGATTTTTTCAATATTAACACTGATATTTACGATAGATGAAACTAAGTTTAGATATAGCAAGTATAATATGAAATATATTTGATGTTGTATTAAAACTATTACTGGAATGTAAATAAAATAAACTGACAATAATGGAGATTATAAAATTTTAAACAAACAAACCTCAATTATAATTGCGTGTAGTAATTTTCATGATAAAGTTAAATATTTTTTTTTTCTTAACAAACAATGTGTAAGAGAATATATGTATAGTCTTTCAAAATTAAATATTTTTTTTGTGTAATTGTTTAATTAAAAAAGGATTAATTTTGAAATAAATCACCCGGGCACCGCACGGGTATTCAACTAGTTAAAAATTGTTGGGTTGTAAGTTTGAGATAAAAAAATCAAAAGTTTTCGATAAGTATGAGATTCATGCAGATTACTTGATTCTCTACGGACCTTTTCAAATGGATTAAGATTACTTGATCATAAAATAATTTTAAAGTGTGAAAAGAATATTAAAATTCAACTATTTATAACAATTACATATGTACCGAAAATATACATAACTATTTAACATAATGCTATACTAGTTTATTAACCCGTGTATTACACGGATAACTTTAGTTAATTTGTTTTCTAAAACTATATAAACTTAAAATTAAAAGTTAATATTCAAACTTTTATATCAATGATATATTATATATCTTATTATAATTAATTTATATATAAATCATTTAAACGATAAAAAATCTAAGCATTAATAACTTTAAATTCATTATTAATATTATTTTTATTATTATTATAATTAATCAATAAAATCTTTTAAATATTGTTTGTTATGATTTTGTGGGATTTAAGGATCTAACAATGATCTTATCTTAAAAGTAATTTGATTTAAAATTTTTAAATTAATTTTGAAATATTAAGTACATGTGTCAATAGTAGAAGATGCCACTTGGCATCATGAGAAGATGACACATGACAATTTAGTTACTCTTATAATAGTATTTATAGATTATAGATTATAGATTACACGAAGGTATTAGCAAAAAAATTCTTTTACAACTGAAATTAATTCATATTTAGATATTAACTATAATGAAATAAATAACTACAACAATTGTTTATGATAGTTAAATAGAAAAGGTGAAATATATGATAGTTTATAATAAACATAAGTTCTTTAGGTATTTATATTTTTTATGTCCTAATTTGTTTTAATATTATGATTTGTTTAGATATTTAATTAAAATAAAATAAATATATACAACTATGTATTAGAATTTTAATCATCAAATTAAAAGAAAATTGTATAATTTAGAATTTTAAAAAATAATTCAATCATACGATGACTTATTACATCCATTCAACTTATATAAAAGTTTAATTAAGTAATTATTAAAAATAAAAATTCTAATTTATAGAAGGTTATACAAACTTTTTATTTGTGAAGGTAAATTAGGTAGTGCGTGCCTCTAATTTTTTTTAATTACCTAATTAAATAAATGTATGATTTTGATTTCTTAAAAAATGTTATTGAGATGTTCAAATTAATTAATTCAAATTTTATTATAATATTTAAATATAATAATAACTCAACTATATAAAAATATATTATATGGATTCAACTTATAAAAAATTATTACTATTAGATTGTTAAATCATTTATACAAAAACTTATTACATGGATTTTATATATTTCAAAAATTAGATTTTTTGTATTCTCTTAAATTAAAACAAAGAAACCATAAATTAAGGTTTTAAAAAAATTGTTGGTGTACTTAAGTTAATTAATACAAATATTTATTATTATTATTATTTAAAAAATAACTAAAGCATAGAATACTTTGTTAGATGGATTTAACTTTTATATAAAATTTCATTACTATTAACTAATTGATAATACCAAAAGTTCTAATTATTAAAAAAGCTATACAAAAATATTAAGCATCAAATCAAATTTAGCTAGTACGCGTAACCTTTAAATTATTCAATTTATTTAATAAAATAGTAATTATAATATTTTTAATTATCAAGTTAATATTAAGTCTAAAAAAATTTATTGGAATGCTTAAATATCATTTAAAGTTTTATTACAGTTTACGCTTATAAATATAATTGATCAAATACTTACCAAATTAAAAATATAAATATATTGAGTCTTAAAAAGATTATTAGGATGCTCAAATTAAGTTTTTTGTTATAAAATCATTTGATCAAATAGTATTTAAAATGTTTTTATTTACCAAACTATAAATATAAATAATTTTGAGTCTTAAAAAGATTATTAGGATGCTCAATTAAGTTTTTTTTTTTAAATCAAATTAAATCATTAATTTCAAACAATAGAAGTTTTTATGGGACATGATGCATCAATTTTATATTTACATATAGTTTCGTCTTATGCACAAAGTTATATATACATAAAATTGCTCAATAGTATCTAAATTGTTTAATTACCAAATTAAAGTATATAATTAAGTATCACAACATAACTAATACCTATTATTCATAAATGTAAAATATCTAATTTGTATTATTTATTAAATCAAATAAAATTTAAAATAAAACCATATAATAAGCATTCTCATTTGTTTACATGAAGTTTTTACCATTGAATGTTTATGTATTTAATAAATAAATAATAAATATTGTTATTTATTAAATTTACATGTAATTAACATTCTCATTTAATTTAATAAAAAAATTTATGACAATCATTTAATACATGAACTCAACTTTTATAATATTTAATTTAATAAATAGTAAATAAATATTATTTATTAAATTAATACATGTAATTAACATTCTCATTTAATTTAATAACAAAATTTACGACAATCATTTAATACATCATGGTGATAAATGCAGCATGAAAAAGACCAAAGTTGGGGCAAAACACATCGATAAATAAAGTAGCTTTTGTTACATAGGTAAAGAAAAAGCAAGAAGCATTATTATCTGTGAAAAGCTCTGGAAAAGGGGCGAAGTTAGACGAGAGATAAGAATCAGGAAAGAAATCGGAAATGGCGGCAACAACAGGGAAGATAGTGTGCGTTACAGGTGGAAGTGGCTATATAGGGTCGTGGCTAGTACGCCTCCTTCTCGATCGCGGCTACACCGTCAACGCCACCGTTAAAGATCTCAGTTACCTCTTTGCTACCAATGCTACCTAATCCATTTTCCAATAGTAGTTTAAAATTGCGTCAATTATGTGTAATTTTGGAGTCAGTTCACTATTAATTGATAATTGTATTTGTGTATGTGTGATTGTAGAAGATGAGAAGGAAACGAATCACCTAGAAGCGTTAGAATTCGCAGAGTCACGTCTGCGCCTCTTCCAAGTAGATCTCCTGGATTACGACTCCATTGTCGCCGCCGTCGCCGGCGCATCTGGTGTCTTTCACGTGGCTTCTCCCTGCATTGTTGATAAAGTCCAGGATCCTCAGGTAAGTTTCTTGTCGAATTTTTGGCGTTGGATCTGCTCCAAAAGCTCTAGAGAGCATTTGGATGTGCACAAAAGCAGTTACACCATATGTCCAAAATTTATGTCAAAAAATATTGAAACCCTCACAGGCATCGATTTGCGATTTATTATGGGAAGGACTGGTTTGGTTCATACATTTTTATTTACTAAAAAAAATATCAATAAAAATATCAGACCGGAGCAAAAAATTTGAGAAAAATAGGAAACAAAACCGTTATTGCAAGTCCGTTTTGTAATTCTATTGTCGAGTTTTGTACACTCTATTTTGACTGTATAGTCTATTAAATTTTATGGTTAATTACAAATTTCGTTCATGTGGTTTGATGAAAATTACAGATTTGGTCTTTATATTTCATTTATTACAACGACAATTTCTATTTAAAGTTTTGTTACAGATTTAGTCATTTTACCTCGACTTTTTAAAACTTTTTAAAAATGACTATTTGTCCATGTACTAATTAAATTTTTAGTCTCTGCATTTTCCAATTAATTTCATTTAAGACCCCTGTTTAAAACCTTTATTTTTTATTTAATATTTTAATTATATCAAACTTTTATTATCATACCCATTTATTATTATTATTAAATTTTCACATGTTTAACTAATTCTTTTATCATATTGTTTTTTTTTATAAAATAAATATTTATATGTTTTATTTTTCATTTATGTAACAAAATTTTTTATATATTTTATTAACAAACATAATAATATTTCATATATTTGATACCCTTGAAATATTATTAATAATTTTCATAAGCATTAAAGATTCAAATGATTCAAAAGGTTGAAAAGTTTACTTTCTGTGAAATTTTTAATTTTATTTTTATTAAATCAAATTTACCTACATAAAACACATAACATTATTAAACAATTAATTTTTTTTTAAAATTTTAAACTCTTAAATCAAATTAAACCTCATAATAAATTTTATTATAATCAAAATCTAGTAAAACAAATGAGTTTTTTCGTGTAATTGATACAACTGGTTTTGTAATACTTCCAAATCATTATATCACTATAATAATGTTATGTGTTATATGTAGTTAAATTTTATTTAATAAAAAAATTAAAAGATAACATAAATATCAAAGATTTCATTGAGAACCAAACTTTAATGCTTTTAAAAATTATTAAAAATATTTCAAGGGTATCCAACATATGAAATATTATCATGTTTGTTAATTAAATATAAATAATATATAAAAGAATTTAGATACGTAACATGATAAATAAAACATATAAGTATTCAATTTATATAAGGAAGACAATATAATGAAAGAAAAATTTTAAAAAGTAAAATAGAATATTTCAAAAACAGAATACTTTAAAAATAAAAATAAAAAATAAATATACGTATGATTATCAAATTTTTAAATAAAAATAAAAATTAAAGTTTTTAAATAAGGAACAATGAAAAATAATTGGAAAACTATAGGGACTAAAATTATAATTCGTAAAAGGAAAAATGATTGTTTTTAAACAGTTTGAAAAGTCAAACGGTTAAATGACCAAATCTGTAACAAAAATTCAAAATAGAGATTGCGAGTGTAAATGAAGTCTAGGGAACAAATACATAATTTCCACCAAACCACATGAACGAATTTTGTAATTTACCCTAAATTTTATTTAATGATTTTAATCCCCGGTATATATCACAACTCGAAAGAACTGTTGATTTTCTTAAAGAGATGATGATAACAAAAGACAGTGAGGTGATAACACATAAGTGAACATCAAGTAGGTCGATTTACGACTTAGGTTTTGTTTGACTCGTGAAATGAAATTTTAGTGTGTATTGTTGGATGGACTAAGGTATGATTTTTTATGTTTTATAAAGTGTCGAAATTTAAATTTATTCATAAATGTCTTAAATACCAAATCTTTTTAATTAACGTACTAAGAATTTTGTTATTTTTTGAAACAAATTCTGATTCCTTCAGTGTAATCCAAACCCAAACACATGACAAAGAATTAAAATTTAAAGTTCTAATTCCTTCAAATTTGATTCTACGAGTCAAACACGCGTTTAGAGGTCGTTTCTAAACAAGAGAGAAGCCAAAATGGCTGCTTGGTGAAGGAACTATGGTATGGTTCCTAATTCTTAAATTCTTATTTTATATTTCAGGATCTAAAATAAAAAAAAAAAAGTCAAGAATATTGAATTTATAATAGACGTTGATGATTTACATGTTTTTTTTTTTTTTTAAACTCGGATTGGGACAAAACGTTTAATAATACTATGATTTTAATTTATAAGGTCTTGAAGTAATAACATCATTAATTAGCAACATTTATGCTTACTATTATACTTTATGTTTTCATATACTAAGGCCTCATTTGTTTTTCATTCAGAGACTCTTAAAAACGTCTGAAGTCTAAAGTTCAGATCTATAATAAATTAAGATTGTTTGTTTAAATTCAGACTTAAGAGGTTGAAACCTCTGAATTTTCCTCTGAATTTTAAGAGGATGAGAATTGGCTGAATTAAAATTAAGAGCCTCTTAATTTCAGGTCTTAAGGCCTCCTCTTAATTTCAGACGTGGTTTTCAGACTTCAGACATTTAACCTCTTAAAAAACAAACACCACCTAAAAGAAAATATAAATTGGACGATTACATTTACTTATTTTATTCAAAATATTTATAGTGATCCGTGTTTTCGAGTCAATAATTACCTTAGCTTTTGAGAACATTCGATCCTTAAGATTCTTACTATCTTGACTCTTGAGATCAAATTTCGTTCACAACCTTACAATTTTACATATAATGGACTTTTATGATACTTAATTTATGTTAATATAACATTGTTCGGTTTGAAATTGTGATAATTAATTTATATGCATTTTACAAAAAGTGAAATTACCAAGAAAGATAATATAAAATACAAAATTTGACAATAAATGTATTGTAAGTTTTTTTTGCCAAGAAAGGTAATATAAAATTGTATTTTGCCCGAGAAAGAACATGAAATTCAAATTTTAGGCCAAAAAAGATAATCAAATATTATTCGCTTACCAAAAAAGGGAGCATAAAATTAAAAATTTACCTTCTTAATTTGTCATCAATATTCTTTTTTGTCAAATTTGAATTTTATGTTATCTATTTTGACCTAAAAAATTTTACATTACCTTTATTGACAATTTTTGAATTTTATATTACCTTTCTTGGTAATTTGCCCTTTAACAAAATGTAACTACTGTATTTAATGTGTGCTTATGTTGTTTATAGCCTTAATAATTGATTTTAATGGTATTGATCTTTGGTCAATGCTGATAACTTGAGGAAGATAACAAGTAAATTAGGGACATATGAGTTAATTACAATTAGCTTTGTAGCCGCATACATCAAACTGATTATACGGTAGATAATCATATAGTCGTTTTCAAACCGCACATCCCACACAGGCAGACACCCCTTTTAACCATGACATGGTTTATGATTGATAGAAGGAGATATTGGGACCCGCAGTCGAGGGGACGAAGAATGTACTCACAGCAGCCAAGAGTCTCGGAGTTGAGCGTGTGGTTGTCACATCATCTGTTTCTGCCATTGTCCCTAGTCCTTCCTGGCCGGCTGATGTCCCAAAGACTGAAGATTGCTGGACTGATGTTGAATTTTGCAAGCAAAAGGAGGTCAGATACATGATAAATTTCTTTCAATTCTTTTGCTTTTTTTGTGCATTGTGATGAGAACTTCAATTCAATGAAATCCCAGATGTGGTATCCGCTCTCCAAAACACTAGCCGAAAAAGCTGCATGGGATTTCGCTAAGGACAAACATTTGGATGTGGTTGTGGTGAACCCAGGAATGGTGATGGGTCCGGTTCTTCCTCCAACGCTTGGCGCAAGCATGATATTGGTTCAACGTCTTATCCAAGGTAATAAACTTTTGACGATTTTTTTTGAAGAATAAATAGAATGTAAGCTCATTTTATTAAATCTGGAGCTGCAGGATGTGAGGAGGTATACGCGGATTTAATGATGGGTTTTGTTCATGTTAAAGATGTGGCCTTAGCTCATATATTGGTCTATGAAAACAAATCAGCATCCGGAAGACATATATGTGTTGAAGCCATCTCCCATTATGGTGATCTTGTAGCCAAAGTTGCGGAATTATACCCGGAGTATAACATCCCCAGGTACTTGCATTTATTTAATTGTGAGATTGATCGAACTAGCTAGATGTAAATGATATTTTTTTTTTCCTGACATATATATAGGTTGCCAAAAGACACCCAAACTGGGTTAATGAGATCAAAGACCGCGTCGAAGAAGCTCATGAATTTGGGTCTTCAATTCATTCCAATGGAGCAGATCATTAAGGATAGTATTGAGAGTTTGAAGAGCAAAGGCTTTATATCTTGAATGACAACTTTTTGTTGGGTATGATTTATGCAATAATTTGTTGAAAGAAATGTGACTTTTGTCTCTATTTATCTTTTTTAGACCGCATCATGTTGAAAGAAATGTGACTGTTGGATTTTATTTAGACATCTGTTTAAAAACTTACTTAAGTATTCATAGTTTCATGATATCTCTCTTTATCGGTTAACTCTCTTTCTTATTATGGTATATAATTTAAATGGACCAAATCCTTCAATGATTAGGTACTGTTTCAATGTGTTTTGATACTTCCATAAAATAAAAGTTTTATGCTTCTAATTTCAAAATCCATTTTGTTAATTCCATTTCCTACTTGCATACACTTTTTATGATCTTGGCTTATAATTCAATTGCCATATATTTAGTTGTTACCTTAAAGTTTATATTTTTATCTTATAAATGTAATGCAAGTATGATTACAATAATACAATTATTCTATTATTAAACATTAATCTATTTTTTTTGTAGTCAAGAGGTGGTAACTAATTATAATACATCTTAACTCTTTGATCTATTTTTTTTTTTGAACTGCTGGTGTGGTGGTTATCGCATAGGCCCAAGTGCCGGCAGATCCCGGTTCGATCCCCACCACAATCTCCTAGTTAGATTAAAATCTCCATAGTTAAATTAATTCACCTGAAGTGAAAAACCCCAAAATCTGCCTCAAGTGAGGATTGAACCCGGGTAACAACCCTCCCAAGCCCCGTATGGAAACTTGGTGGCCACCGACTCATTTACTTTATAGCTTAAAATAACTGTGTAAATAAGAAGTTTGTTCGAGAACCTTCAGACTTAGTATTGACACATTGTACTCTACATTTCTACCCCACGTCAAGCAAGACTATCCTTATTCCTTTCCTTCTCCACTCTGTCTCCTTTGCTTTGTCCCAATAGAGTCCAGGCCAAAGCTAATAGTTCGTATGCCTACTTTACCTACCTTACGAAAGGGTACAACATAGTTTTGTTTTCGGGTTTATGGATTGAATTCACTCAACCTCACTCCTTCCTTATCCTTATCATGTTGTTGTGTTGTCGTGATGTTAACGACAAATGCTCCCAAAGACAACCCTCAACTTTTTGGTTGTTTTTCTAGATTGAAGTGGTCTTTCTTTGTCTCGAAAGTAGTTACTATCAAAGAGCTCCTCCTATTGAAGTACCAAACGTGCACAATGAGTTTGTGCAATGATGAAGTTTTTCGAGAGTGGGGCTCTTATTGACTAAAAAGTGGGATCTTCACTTTCTTTTGAAATGGAAATTGCTATGAAACCATGACCGGTCCTAAATATTTTCATACATATTTAGCATGTTTAGGACGAGATACATATATAATGCATTTTTTTAAGAATTAAGAATACAAGATAGTATTATAAATATAGCTAAAACTTACAAGAAGGATTTTATCCTGAACCTCTATTATAAATTACATATCTCTAACTGCTAAGCTATAGTTACAAATTGTAACAACTAACAAAATAAATTTGGTATAATTCATCCATCATGACATCGGATTTTTTATTAGTTTTATATAATATCAAACTAAAAATAGATTTTTTTTACTTATATGCTTGTGTTATTTGAATAAAACTGTAACTTATACAATTTTTATAAGGGTTAAGATCTTACAATAGCAACCTACTTTTGAGAATGTATCGATATGGTACGTCTACTTTTTTAATTGTCTATATGATACGTATACTTCATCGATATGGTCATTCTACATAATAGAGCTCGGTTTTTACATACGAAACAGAGTTCTAATGGTATGAGAAATAGGGGTCTATTACAAATATGGTCATATCGGTATAAAAAATTGAAGTACAAGTACCATATCGACATTTAAAAAAATAGACGTATCATATTGATAAATTTTCAAAAGTAAGCTACTATTGTATGACTTTACCCTTTTTTATAATTGTTAAGAGGGTGTTTGATTTTGCGTTATAAACATAATTATTAGCTTATCACGTTACAATAACGCAAATAATTGATTTAAAGTGTTTGGATTGCATACGTTAATAAGTGATTATTTGCGTTTAGCGTTTGTCCTACCACACTTTTTTATAAGTTAAAAATTGTAGCTTATTTGCTTAATAAGTGATTATTTGGTCATTTTACAAGTAAAAACGCAAATCCAAACACTTTAAAAACTGATTATTTGATAATTATGATATCAAATAGCAGAAGCTAAACCAAACACTACATTTCCCGCAACACTTTTTGTTACAGCAATTATCTGATTATTAGTTTCCAAAACGCTACAGCACTTTTTCAAACGCAAATCCAAACACCCTCGTTAGTCTTTTAATTTGTTTAAAACTATGGTAATCTCCTGGGATTTGATGATTATAATGCTATCTAAAAAATGAATTAATAATTAATTAGAAAATAAATCATAAGTCTATAATTGATATAGAAAAACATTTAATTCTTTTTTCCTTCAATGATATTTTCTCTTCAAAATCAATACATTTACCAGTAATTTTTGCAAGAACACACACCATTTTTGAAACAATGAAACCGACTGCGATCCCTTACTACGATCTCCCTATCAACTATCTCCGATATCAGCATCAAAGCCGCGTGACAATCTTCACACACCCGCAGATTTTTCATGATTCTAACCGGTGTTCCGTCTGCCGTGTTGATCAAACCAAACACAACTGCTAACTTTTCGCTGTGTCGAAATAGAAACTTAACCTTCTCATCTTCCTCTACGTCGAGCAGAACTACAGAAGTGTTCGGGACATACCCTCTTAACCTCATCTCGTGCAATAACTCCTCCCATCGTTGTTGTATTGCCTCGTTTTGAGGATGAGTCTCGTCTCCAGCCACAAACTCATGGACGACTCCATCGATCGTGATCGAGCTCGAGCCTGGTGTCTTCTTCACCCCTTTATCTCGCATCAACTTTCTCACTCGTGCCGCATCTTCCCACCGCTTGGCTTCTGCGTAAACGTTAGACAAAACAACGTAGTATCCGTCGTTAAGTGGATCTAGTTTAAGTAGATGTTTGATGGCTTCTTCCGCCATTTTAACGTTCTTGTGAACCCGGCAGCCACCTAGCAGAGCTCCCCATACAACTCCGTTTGGCTTAATCGGCATGTTCCTTATGAATTCACGGGCTTCTTCAAGTAACCCGGCCCTGCTCAAGAGATCAACCATGCATCCATAGTGTTCGATTCGGGGAACTATCCCGTAATCTTTACTCATGCTAGCAAAATATCGACGGCCTTCGTTTACCATCCCCATGTGGCTACAAGCATGTAAGAGTCCGATAAATGTTACCCCGTTAGGCTTGACTCGTAAACGAATCATCTCGGAGAACAGTTTTAAAGCTTCCTCACCATATCCATTAATAGCTAATCCTTGGATCATAGCAGACCATGACACAATTGTCCGCTGTTCCATCTCTTCGAAGACACTACGAGCTGCTTCTACACAACCACACTTGATGTACATGTCTATTAAAGTGTTGCAAATACGAATATTTCTTCGAAATCCACTTCGGTTTGAAAAATCATGAATCCTCCTTCCTAAATCAAGGGAACCAATATCTGCACATGCTGCAAGAACAGCCACCACCGTAACCTCGTTAGGACATAACTTTTCTTCTTCCATTTTCGTGAAAAGATCAATAGCCTCCTTTGGTTTTCCGCACTGAACAAAACCCATGATCATTGAAGTCCACGATCTTACATTTCTCTCAGGCATCTTAGAAAACAAACCGTAAGCCTCATCTATCTTTCCTTTTTTCACCATCTGCGTAATCATTATGTTCCACGTAACAACATCTCGTTCTCGCATTTTATCAAACAGTAAGCAGGCATTATCAATCTCCCCACACACAGCATAGAAATGAACCATACTATTCTGCAAAAACAAATTTGATTGAAACCCAAGCTTTTCGATAAACCCGTGAATAATCCTCCCGTCAAAACCAAGTGCATTTTTCGTACAAGCCTTCAGAAGGAAGGAAAAAGTAAAAGCGTCTAAATAAACATCATATTCACATAATTGAGAAAATAATCGGATGGCGTCAATAGGCGAATCACTCTGGGCGAAATCTTTCAAGCAAGAATTCCAGACGACGGTCTCCGGTTTGCCGGAAAACTGAAAGATTTTTTGAGCGTAAGGGAAGCTAGGAGTGAAGGCGCAAACAGAAGCAACATGGGGAAGTGGAAGTAAGGAGATTGAGGCGTTGGTTTTGATGATGTGGGCGTGAATTTGTTTGAGCTCAATTGGTGATTTGAAAGTGTAGAGAAGATCATTTCCGAGGGTTTCTGGTGTAGGTTTTAGAGAATTATTCATTTGGTGGGTTTCAGGAAGAGGTAAGGAAAGTGCATAGCCAGACATTTGAGATTTCTGTTTGAAGTAAGGCTCACAAGTTGGGTTGGAATGGTCAGTTATTACAAACTCATTACCGAGTTCCATGAGGTAGTTTAGAAATTTATTTACCCAACTATTATACATTCTAATTTATTTACCAAAACATAATGTTTTAGAAATAAGTATCTATTATTTTTCCTCTCTCTTCATCTTTATTTCTCAAACTTATTTAACACAAATTAAATAAGTATATAATTTTTTATCTTAATTTTGCTGTATAATATTTTTAAAATTTTTTTGATTTGTTTTTTACCATTCAACATTATACGAGTATAAAACTTTGGTATCTTATTTTTATAATATGAAAGGATAATGATGATCTAAAAAACTTTAAATTAAGACTTTTAAAATTGTAATATCAATATAAAAAATTGTAAGTTGTTAAATTTTTCGAGTGATACTTTTAATTGCAACGCATGTTATTATTGGGTTTTTTTTATTATTATTATATGTTTTTCTTGTTTTTGTTAGGAAAATAAAAACTCAAACAGAATGTAACAATTAGATTTTTTATAATCCAAACAATAAAACAAAAAAATTATCCATTTATTGATATCCCATCACAAGTATAAATATTGTTTGAAAGTCAAATTTTTGATCATTTTCTAAAATAATATTTAAAAATATTTTTCTACATGAAGTACTCATATTACATACTAAATTACAATTACATGCATGTAAATGACAATAGATCAAATACAAATGATATACATGAATAATAATATAACATGTATATCAAGTCAAATATAATTTAATTAAACTATTTCTTCATATAATCATTTTCATTTTTAAAGATTAATTTTTTAATAGTTATTTAGATAAAAAAGTCAACAGATAAATAGTGTTATGATATGAATAAAACGTAGTTTAGTTGTTTTTTTAATTTTAATTGAAGCAATGGCATATGTTCTTTGATGCAAAATCATCTAGATTAAAACAATATTAATACTTTTATATATATATATATATATATATATATATATATATATATATATATATATATATATGTATGTATGTATATGTATATGTATATGTATATGTATATGTATATGTGTGTGTGTAATGATTTATACCTAAATTATTAATTTTAAACTCATCATTATCCTTTTTATATTAATGCTAAATAATAAAAAATAAAGATTTTTAGTAAATATCAACTAGTTAAAATTAAAATAGAAAATTTTTGTAGGTTTAGAATATAAATATGAAGAGAGAAATAGTTATAAATGATATTTTTAAAAAATACAATAGTTTGGTAAATAAATTAATGAGTACAAGAGTTTGGTAAATAAATTTTGAAACTACCATGATCTTGCAAATAACTCCTCATTACCATACATGCTATCTGTAAAGTTTGTCACTGTTCTGAACAATAAAAATCTGAGTTATTTTATATATAATATTTTAATTCCCTGTAATAACTTTTAATATATTATGTTTTATAAAATTCCAATTTATCACATCATTTTTATTTACTTTCTGACATAAAATTTATTACCGTTAGAACTAGTTTTAATAAGCAGACAGATATACAACTGACTTATTTTTTTTTATTTTATAGAATATATTATCTATATTCCAATATAATTTTTTTCCATATATACTATTTATAAATTTCGCCTACTGTTCACTGAACAGTGGAAGTAGCAATGTAGCATGCCGACAAATTAAACAGACATGTAAACAATCGAATTATGTTATTACTTTATGCATACTATATAACATTTTTGTTGTTCTGTAATAACTTTTAATATATTATGTTTTATAAAATTCCAATTTATCACATCATTTTTATTTACTTTCTGACATAAAATTTATTACCGTTGGAACTAGTTTTAATAAGCAGACAGATATACAACTGACTTATTTTTTTTTTTATTTTATAGAATATATTATCTATATTCCAATATAATTTTTTTCCATATATACTATTTATAAATTTCGCCTACTGTTCACTAAACAGTGGAAGTAGCAATGTAGCATGCCGACAAATTAAACAGACATGTAAACAATCGAATTATGTTATTACTTTATGCATACTATATAACATTTTTGTTGTTCTGTAATAACTTTTAATATATTATGTTTTATAAAATTCCAATTTATCACATCATTTTTATCTACATTATGACATAAAATTTATTGCCGTTAGAACTATTTTAATAAGCAGACACATATACACATCGTGCAACACATGTTACGTATTGGATTAGCACTTTTAAGAATACTTGTTTTCTTTATATTTTGTTGATTCGTATATGTCTCATCTAAGTCCATGGGCATAGTGATCGACTCTATTTTCGGTTTAGCTAATCTACATTTTATTCGTTTTTTTGTCGAAAGATTGGACTCACATGCCTCATCTTCCATTGGAAAGTCCCAAGTTGATTGTGTATCACTAAGGTGTGTGTGATTGTTGTGCTGTCAATATAGCAATTCTACACATGCTCGGGGGTTGAGTCTTTTTTCAAACATTATCTCTTGAAGTTATATTTGTTTTTAGTTTTTTTTTTTTCTTTCTTTTTTTTTTTTTTACTTCAAACAAAGTTTATTTTCAATAACAAAGACTAGTTCTACACCATGGACCATGGACTTCAAATTTGGTTTCATAAAAGTGACAAAAACCAAATCTAAACACAAAAAACTTCTAACATATAACTTCAAGAGATAAAGTTTGAATAAAGACTCAAACCCAAGGCATATATAGAATTGTTATATTGACAACACATCAACCACACACACTTTAGTGATCCACAATCAACTTGGGACTTTCCAAAGAAAGATAAAGATGAGGCAATTGAGCCCAATCAAAAAGTAAATTGTAATCACATATTGACAACAAAGCGAATAAAATGTGGATTAACTTAACTAAAAATAGAGTCGATCACTATGGCCATGGACTTAGACGAGACATATACGAATCAACAAAATATAAAGAAAACATGTATTCTTGAAAGTGCTAATCAAATACGTAACATGTGTCACATGATATGTGCAAATAATACACTTATTGAGTGTTGACATTATTTAAAATTGTAACTTTTTTATGTATTTAGCATCAACCATGAGCCTATCTTCACAATACATTATATATCTAGCATGCCACGAATAGATAGTATAATTGTATTTGATGATATAATAAAATTATAAAGAAAGCCTCCTACCATGTAGGTTAATTCAAGAAAAGCACTAAAAAAAATGAGACACATTCAAAAAGCTTGTGGTAGAAAGGGCGTCTCCAAGTTTATGTATGGATAAAAATACAATAAATGAATAAAAGAATGAACATACTCCACAACTAACAACACCGACAACCCTGAAATTGAAAATTCTCAACAACTAATTACACCAACAAGATTATAATCATCCCACTAATTCACTAAAACACTCCTCAATATGAGATAAAAAGCAAACATGCATCTCATTAAATTTTGTATTAAAATACTTTTTAAAAAACACAATGATTTTAATAGATTTTGCATCAAAAAACTCATACCTATCAAGCACATAGCATTCTTCACGATAATGAAAAACAGTCTAGTCGCCGACGAAGGTAAGAGGGTGAGCAGAGTGGGATGAGGCTGACTAGTTGAGGGATGGTTTGAGATGAGCGACTTATTATCTTGCTGAACAGAGAAAAGGACTATCTTTTCAAGTTTTGAATGACCCAATAAGCAAAGGGTAAATAACATTTGTTTGGGCGAAATAAGAAAGGACATTGCTATATGTACACATTCTTATCTTTAATTTTTACTAACCATGCATCCCTTTATTCACATGATTTTTGTTAATGATATGAGACCAAATGATTAAAAATTAATCTTCCCTTGCAAGGATAAGGTTTGTGATTAGCAACCGAGTATAGAATGGGGTGCGCAAGTAGAATTACCTAAGATGCCGTTTGGATTGCATGATTTTAAAATGATGGATTCTAAAATGATAGGATTTAAAATAATTAGGGGTGAATGCATTATAAAATGAGGAGAAGTGGGGAATATGAAATGCTAAATGAAGCAAAATCCTTTCTTTTTAGGTGGCGTTTGGTTTGAAGAATTTAAACAACCCATTTAGGATTTGGATTTAGAAATCATTCGTTATCATGTTTGGAAACAATATTAAAAGAAATGATTTAACTCATTTAGGATTTTATATTCTCCACTTCTCCACCTTTCGTAATCCATCCATACCCTAAAGGGACGTTTGGTTCACAAAATCTGATGGAATTTGATGGAATTGGAATGAAAATTCCATTCCGATGTGCTGTTTGGAAGTAAAAAGGAATGGAATGAAGATTCCTGTTTTAAAAAAAAACACCACTTTTGAAGGAATCTATTTTCCTTGGGTTAGTGCCATGAAATTTAAATTCCATTCCAAAGATTTTAACAGTTCTAAAACCAAACCATAGACTTCATCTTCACAAGCCTCCATTTCTACTCCGACAGATTCCATTCTTTCTAGAATTCTATTCCTTGACAGATTCCATTCTAGGAATAAACATTCTGCGAACCAAACGCCGCCTAAATGAGTTGAAGTGTATCAGGAAGATGGAGTACAAACCAAATGGCGGCATCAACAGTCGTGTGCGTCACAGGCGGAAGTGGCTATATTGGCTCGTGGCTCGTACGCCTCCTTCTCGACCGCGGTTACACCGTCAATGCCACCGTCAAAGATCTCAGTAAGACAGTAACCTCCCCTCCTCTCTCACTACGCTACTTCATGCACAAAAGTAGCTTAAATCGCGTCTATTATAATAACTTTGTGTGTGGTTTCGGAGCCAATTTCACTGTTTATTGATAATTGTGTGTTTGCATTTGTAGAGGATGAGAAGGAAACGAAACATCTACAAGCGTTAGAAGGCGCAGAATCTCGTCTCCGCCTCTTCCAAATCGATCTCCTGGATTACGACTCCATCGTAGCTGCGGTCACCGGCGTATCCGGTGTTTTTCATCTGGCTTCCCCTTGCATCGTTGATCAAGTCCACGATCCTGAGGTAATATACTGTTCTTTTTGTTGGTTTGGTGAGGCCGGAACGGACCTGCTCCGAATACAGAGATGTAGGCATTGGAAAGGGCTAATGACTTATTTATCCATTTACAAAACGAGTTGGATTTCTTGTCAATCAACGAAGCCAAATGATGCATAATTATCCCACACTAACCACCGTGATATGTGAAAATGCAAAAACAAAAAAAAAAAAAACCAGGAATTTGTATGAAGGAACGAATTTTCAGAACAATAGTGTAATATATAGATGCAAAAGGTCATATGCTCATATGGAAAGACAAGTTTCTGATGAAACTACTACTTACAAAGGGTATGCTTCTTCTTAACTTTTTTCCAAAGACGATGGTCCATTTGCTGCAGAAAAGTGAGCAATTCATGTGAAAACTGATACGATCATGTTAAAGTATGTTGAGGAAGATCAATAACTACATAAAGATATAAAATCCACTAGTGCTTGATATGCAATTTAGCTACAAGAAAAGCATTGTATGTTTCTATTAAGATTTAAGGGGATGTTTGTGTGTGTGTGTTTTGTAGGCAATTTGATATTGAATAAGAAGAATCATATATAATGCACTGGGTTGTAGGATATGTGTTTGGATGTGATTTCACTACTTGAAGTCGTAATAATCAGTCTTGATGATGTTGAGGGTTTGACAATTTTTAATTATTAAGCTCTATTCTCGATTTTTGGATGGAAGGGAAAGAAAGAGAAAGAGGATGAAGGAAAGAAAGATAGAGGAAAGAATGGGAAAGTAAAAAACAAGTTTTTAAATGAACACACGTTAATAAATCTTTTGTTTTATTTTTTTCATTTCTTCTCACTTCAAAATGTTTAAAGAACACAACAAGTTTTTGTTTCATTCAGATTTTCTCTTCCTTTCCTCCACTTTTCCTCCTTAAGTTGTGTTAGAACACAATGTAAAGGAAGCATCAAGGGTTAATGCTAGATTTGAAAATTTGACCATCTTATGGTGAACAGTGTTCTGTGTCCATATTAATCACTAAACTTAATTTTACACTTATTTAGTCGTTTAACTGTATTTTATGTCCATTTAGTGAAAATATGTACTAATTTAGTCTGTCAACCTTGTATTTTGTACCAATTTAGTCCTTCAATTTCATTGAAATGAATGCTAAAAGAAAAAGTTAAGTTCAAAAAATGGTTTATCAGCTAAAAGGAAACATTTTTGGATAGCTGAACTGTCAAATCTAACATTAACATTTATCAATTAAGGGTATATGAAAATACTCTATTTTTTAACAATCAGTTAGTTGCAGCTAGTATCAATTGAATTATACCCATATATAATGAGATGATCATAATGACATAGGCTGTAGTAAGTTACCAAAACACTCAAAATTGATTAGTACGACTTGAAGCCACAATAATTGGAACCTGGTTTATTTATGATTGATAGAAGGAGCTATTGGCACCTGCACTAAAGGGGTCACACAATGTACTCACAGCGGCAAAGGAACTAGGAGTAACCCGTGTGGTTGTCGCTTCATTTATTTCAGCCATTGTACCTAGTCCTTACTGGCCTGCTGATGTCCCGAAGAGCGAGGATTGCTGGACTGATGTCGAATATTGCAAGAAAAAGGAGGTGAGAGGCTCATTCTTTTAAAATTATCATCAACATAAATACTTTGTTGATCATGCTTTTCTAGTATATTTCTGAAAACCTTAGGATCAGATTTCAGCAATCCATGGTGAACATATCCTCCATCAAACATCTGCATACCTAATCGATCGTTCAATAATAGCTTATAATCACTTTCCTTTCTCAAATTCAAACCTCGAATTGCTAACACAATTTCATGGCGATCATGAAAGCATTTTATGTTGTTTCAGCTGTCATTAGAAACAACCCACATGGCCTTGAATTGTTTCGCTCAAACAGTTGAGACTTAATGCTCCAGGTAATCCATGGGAGATTTACAAACCAAAATTTTTAAAGGTTTTTGCCTAATTTATAAATTCGGATTTTAACTTACTGCGTACTTGCGTAGGGCATTTTGAGCAATGCCACTGCTGATGTTAGGCTACACAGGTAATCGCTATCACTTGTTGCTGATATGGCTGAATATCAATTAGATTATAATAGCAAACCAGAGTTTCCTTTTCTCAGCAATTGTGCATTCATGAGGCCGCTGATTGATTTGCAAACAGATGACCTGGAGCTCCATGAGAGAGAAAGTGAAATGACAAAAATGCCCTCACTAATTTCCTACTTAACGTCTGTAGATAACGTCCGTCCAAACGAGGGACTGCCCATGTGCAAGGTTTGGAAAATAGGGACTGTTGGTGTAATAAAATTCTTTCAGGGATGAAAACCGTAATTAGGGCCAAACCACAGGGACCGTTTGTGTAATTTTGTCTAGAATAAAAGAACACTAGAATTTTGAAATTTCGGGGAACTCAAACTAGGCCCCAAACAATTATTTTGGGTCCACCGGCTTGGCTGAAATGGGGAAGTCCTTTTGTCAAAGCATGCGGCCGCTTGAAACTTTCAGTGGGCTGGTGATGGGCTCCTTAACTTTTCCTGGATCAAAAGGGATGTGCATTTTATCATGCGAATGCCGTGATCCTGTCTACCATATAAATGTTTCAGACTCTCGGTCAATTGCTCAATTGTTCCACATGGGCCACATCAATTTTCTGTGCATTTGGAGAACAAGATTGAACTTTTTGTAAATGTCAGTTGTGGAATCCACTCTCCAAAACACTAGCTGAAAAGGCTGCATGGGATTTTGCTAAGGAGAAAGGTTTAGATGTAGTTGTGGTCAACCCTGGAACAGTGATGGGCCCGATTCTTCCTCCGACACTTAATGCAAGCATGCTAATGATTCTACGTCTTATCCAAGGTAACAGACTTGAACATTCTATTATAACTCCATCAAAGCATGTACATATGTCGAATTTAGCAATGAGATCTAATTTCATCTGTTTCTGTAAATTGAATGCAAGTTCATTTGGTTGTGGAGCAGGCTGTACGGAATTATACGAGGATTTCTTCATGGGTTCTGTTCATGTTAAAGATGTGGCCCTAGCTCATATACTGGTATACGAAAACACATCAGCAACCGGAAGACATCTCTGTGTTGAAGCCATCTCCCATTATGGCGATTTTGCAGCCAAAGTTGCAGAATTATACCCCGAGTATAAGATCCCCAGGTACTGTCAAATAGCTTTCCGCAGGTTGCATAATTGAATTGTTCTATGGGTCACTGTCTCACTGGCACTTCACTCTATGAGGTGGTCACGAAACAAATCTGCATCTGGAACTTCATTTGTTTTAATATAACTTGTAACAAGGAGGTCCATGTTAGGAACTGGACAGAATTTTGTTGACATTTAATCATAAATCAAATGAACTACTAATAAAACAAGGAAATAGACAAGCTTAGTAGCTGATATTTGAGAGATAAGCCAACTCGCCTTGATAACAGTCTACTCTCGACATCGACAGGTAGACCAACTCTTCTATGATACTCACTCACTCAATTCTATTTTGATGATAATAAGCATCCAATACAACCCCCCACCCGCACCCTCCTATTTTTTTTACAGACTAACTAAATTGTAGAAATGCCTAAATTGTCCTACTTACTAACTTGGCCTAACAGTCTAACTTGTAAAGTGTTGAGAATAATGGCTCACAGAAAAGTAAAATGCAAGAATAAAACAAGAACATAGATATGTGGCTAAGTCCAAGAATGACTTGCGTCCACGACCCCACTAGCAAATGTATTGTAATTTTTATGATTACGGTCACAATTGCACGGATATGTATGTATAGAATAAACCAGCTGAAATTAAATCAAATTTTCCTTCTGAGGCGCTTGGGGGCCCTCCGACTCCTGCTCCTAGGCAGCAAATAATTTCTCCGGTAGCACAGTCTCCACAACTTTACAGTTAAAACTTAAAAGGTTGAAACTTGACTTTTACGAAGTTAGGACAGATAGCTAATACAATGCAGGATTTGATCAAAAATGCGAAAAAAATTGCTACTCTTTATTTTTTTACATGTGAATTTTGTATAAATAGTTTTGATATCTTATGTTGATGATACAACAACAATTATACACATTTGTTGATGTTACACACACTTGATGATATATTGTTTTTATTTTTTATTGTTCTATTAATCTATTTTTGTACTTTTTAAACGGACTATTTTTTTACATGACTTCCAAATATTAGCAGGATCGAATTTTAGTTTTTACGTAATAAATATCTATAAAAAAATCTTTCAACTTAAGGATATATTGTTTCTAATTAAAACAGTGAATCATAAGGTGGAGTGAGAACAGATTTGTCACAATAACAGCCGCAAGTTCCTCAATGTCTCAACGTTTGAATTCTAGTGGCATGTTACTATTGCACTCTAAAGCGAAATATCAGAAGACAGCAGAATTGCCCCCTGCAATATTAAATATTCTGCATTTTGCCACCCTATGCATTTTACATTACTTTCTTAGGGTCTGTCTGGCAGATGCTAAATGATTTGAAGGTTTGGATAATTTATAGGCTCTTAATGAAAACTTATTGTTTGTTTTTGTGCTAGATGAGAATCCCTGAACTAAAAATTTACCATATTAACCCTATTATACATAAAACCTAACCATTCAATTTCTATTTTTATCTACATTGTATTTTTAAGAAATATAAATTTTATTTTATAATTTACACACCTCAAAAAGATCAGACCTTGTCCATATGATATATTTTCCTATAATCATTATTCATGTTTTATGTATGTATTCCAACACTTCTCTCTCTATGAGTCAATAACTATGCTTTTAAATTTTCTTCAAAAAAAAAAAAAAACTCTATGCCTATCTTTTCAACCTCACTCTTTTTCATATAACTATTTTACAAACTCTTTCTTTGTCGATCTATTCCAATTTTTCAACATTTCTCTCTTTTCAACCTCACTCTTTTTCCTATAACTATATTTTCCTATAGAACCATATAATTAGCATTCTCATTTGTTTACATGAAGTTTTGACCATTGCATGTTTATGTATTTAATAAATAGTAAATAAATATTATTATTTATTACATTAATACATGTAATTAACATTCTCATTTAATTTAATAAATAAATTATGACAATCATTTAATACATAATGCATAAAAAAAGATTCGGATATTGACTTTTAATAAGCGATTAAACTCAATTTAAAATGAGTCAGCCAAGACCAAAAAGATATGGTTTATCTCAACTAGCTTTTCAGACTTGAGGGACCCTTATCAATAAATGCATGGTGATAAATGCAGCATGAAAAAGACCAAAGTTGGGGCAAAACATGTCGATAAAAAAAGTAGCTTTTGAAACATAGGTAAAGAAAAAGCAAGGAGCATTATTATATGTGAAAAGCTCCGGAAAAGTGGCGAAGTTAGACGAGAGATAAGAATCAGTAAAGAAATTAGAAATGGCGGCAACAACAGAGAAGATAGTGTGTGTTACAGGTGGAAGTGGCTATATAGGGTCGTGGCTAGTACGCCTCCTTCTCGATCGCGGCTACACCGTCAACGCCACCGTTAAAGATCTCAGTTACCTCTTTACTACCAACGCTACCTAATCCGTTTCCCAATAGTAGTTTAAAATTGCGTCAATTATGTGTAATTTTGGAGTCAGTTCACTATTGATTGATAATTGTATTTGTGTATGTGTGATTGTAGAAGATGAGAAGGAAACGAATCACCTAGAAGCGTTAGAATTCGCAGAGTCACGTCTGCGCCTTTTCCAAATAGATCTCCTGGATTATGACTCCATTGTCGCAGCCGTCGCCGGCGCATCTGGTGTCTTTCACATGGCTTCTCCCTGCATTGTTGATAAAGTCCACGATCCTCAGGTAATTTCCTTGCCAGATTTTTGGCGATGGATCTGCTCCAGAAGCCCTAGAGAGCATTTGGATGTGCACAAAAACAGTTGCACCATATGCACAAAATTTTAACATTGTTCAGTTTAAAATTGTGATAATTATTTTATATGCATTTTACAAAATGTAACTATTGTTTATAGCCATAATAATTGATTTTAATGGTATTAATCTTCGGTCAATGCTAATAACTTGAAGAAGATAACAAGTAAACTAGGGACATACGAGTTCATTACAATCAGCTTTGTTGCTGCTTACATCAAACTGATTATACCGTAGATAATCATATAGTCGTTTTCAAACCGCATATCCCACACATGCATACACCCCTTTTAAGTTTTAACCATGACCTGGTTTATGATTGATAGAAAGAGATATTGGGACCTGCAGTCGCGGGGACGAAGAATGTACTTGCAGCAGCAAAGAATCTTGGAGTTGAGCGTGTGGTTGTCACATCATCTATTTCTGCCATTGTCCCTAGTCCTTCCTGGCCGGCTGATATCCCAAAGACTGAAGATTGCTGGACTGATGTTGAATATTGCAAGCAAAAGGAGGTCAGATACATGATATATTTCTTTCAATTCTTTTGCTTTTTCTGTGCATTGTGATGAGAACTTCAATTCAATGAAATCCCAGTTGTGGTATTCGCTCTCCAAAACACTAGCCGAAAAAGCTGCATGGGATTTCGCTAAGGACAAAGATCTGGATGTGGTTGTGGTGAACCCTGGAATGGTGATGGGTCCGGTTCTTCCTCCAACGCTTGGCTCAAGCATGCTTTTGGTTCAACGTCTTATCCAAGGTAATAAACTTTTAACGATTTTTTTGAAGCATAAATAGAATGTAAGCTCATTTTATTAAATCTGGAGCTGCAGGATGTGAGGAGGTATACGAGGATTTAATGATGGGTTTTGTTCATGTTAAAGATGTGGCCTTAGCTCATATATTGGTCTATGAAAACAAATCGGCATCCGGAAGACATATATGTGTTGAAGCCATCTCCCATTATGGTGATCTTGTAGCCAAAGTTGCAGAATTATACCCGGAGTATAACATCCCCAGGTACTTGCATTTATTTAATTGTGAGATTGATCGAGCTAGCTACATGTAATTATATGTTTTTTTTTTCCCGACATATACATAGGATGCCAAAAGACACCCAATCTGGGTTAATGAGATCAAAGACCGCGTCGAAGAAGCTCATGAATTTGGGTCTTCAATTCATTCCAATGGAGCAGATCATCAAGGATAGTATTGAGAGTTTGAAGAGCAAAGGCTTTATATCTTGAATGACAACTTTCTGTTGGGTATGATTTATGCAATAATTTGTTGAAAAAAAATGTGACTTTTGTCTCTATTTATTTTTTTTAGACCGCATCATGGAAAAGTCGGTCACATGGTCCTATAGTCTGTTTCCGATTTCTGTTTGAAGCAAGGCTCACAAGCTGGGATGGAATCAAGTGTGTGTCAACCACTTTTCGGTCAAGTTATTATATTTGTAAACTTTGTCACTGTTACCAAACAATAAAAATCCGAGTTATTTTATTATTTTTATATATAATATTTTTGCTGTTCTATAATAACTTTTATAAAATTTCCAATTTATCATTATGTTTACATTATTTTATCTATATTTTGACAAAATTTATTGCGGTTTAAACTATTTTTATTAAGTAGTCAGATATAAAACTGATTTATTTTTTATTTTATATAATATATTTATCTATATTCCAATATAATTTTTTTTTTCATATATACAAATTATAAATTTTGTAGTGGTTCACTAAACAATGGAAGGAGCATGTAGATAGTTTAAATAGACAGGTAAGCAGCTGAGTTATGTTATTACTTTATGTATAATATATAACTTTTTTTGTTCTTCAGTATTAACTTTTAATATTATGTTTTATAAAAATTCAAATTTATCATTATGATCACATTATTTTTATCTAAATTTTGACATAAAACTAATTACCATTGAGACTATTTTTATTAAGTAGGCAACTATTTTTATTTTATATATAATATATTACCTATATTCCAATATAATTTTTTTTCCTCCAAACTATTTTTAAAATGACAAAATTTTATTATTTAGTTATGATATCGCTGCAACGCACGAGTTAAATAACCCCGTTTATTATCATTTGGGTTTGGGTCGTTTTCACGTGGGGCATTGCTATATGTACGCCCCCTTTCCTTAATTTTTACTAATCACACACCCTATTACTCACATGGTTTTTGTTAATGACGTGAGACTCAATAATTAAAAGTTAATCTCCTTTCACATTGAGAAGGGAGATGTGTGATTAACAATCGAGGGGGTGTGCGTATAGAAATTGCCTTTCACGTGTTGTGTTTCGTATCGACCCATTTCGACTAGAGATGTTCATCTAATCATTTTTTTTTTGGCTTTTAGTTCCATTTCAATTTCCCGGAAGGATGCATATAACCTGAAAGAGTGGGTGTAAATAATTAAATATCATGTTGTGCATAAAGTAGCGTAGTGAGAGAGGAGGGGAGGTTATCGTCTTACTGAGATCTTTGACGATGGCATTGATGGTGTAACCATGATTGAAAAGGAGGCGGACGAGCCACAAGCCAATATAGCCTGTTACGCACACGACTACCCCTGTTGATGCTGCCACTTAGTTTGTATCTTTTATCTCACTCTCAGTCTTGGAGGCTTGTTCTTTCTCAAGACATGCCACGTCTTTTGACCAAACTACTATTCATTTACCATTTACTTATTGGGTCAGTCAAAAGTTGAAAACATGGATGTTTTTCTCTATTCAACAACATAATGAGCCGCTCACCTCAAATCGCCCCTCAACCAGTCAGTCTCATCCCTCTTTGGTCACCCTCTTACCTTTATTGGCGTCTAGACTGTCCATTTATTGTAGTCTAGAATGCTATGTGGGTGACATGTATGTGTATTTTGATGCAAAATCGATTCAAGTCATTTGGTTTTTTAAAGTGTATTTTAATGCAAAATTTATTGGGATGCATGTTTGCTTTTTATCTCATATTGTGGATTTTTTAGTGGAATGATTGTAATCTTGCTAGTGCTATTAGTTTCAAAATATCTTCTATCATATTTTTATCCATACATGAACTTGGAGACGCCCTTTCTACCACAAGCTTATTGCATATGTCTTATTTTTTTTGAGTGTTTTTCTTAAATTAACCTACCCGGTAGGGGGCTTTAAAAAAAACTTTTATTATATGATCAAATACAATTATACTATCTATTTGTGGCATGCTAGATGTATTGTGCGGATAAGCTCATGGTTGTTGCTAAATACATAAGAAAGTTACAATTTTTAAATAAGGTCAACACTCAATAAGTGCATTATTTGCACACATTATGCTACACATGTTACGTCTTGGATATACGCTTTCACGAATACTTGTTTTCTTTATATTTTGTTGATTCGTACATGTCTCATCTAAGTCCATGGCCATAGTGATCGGCTCTATTTTCGGTTTAGCTAATCTACATGTTATACGTTTTTTTTTTGTCAAGAGATTGGGCTCACATGTCTCATCATTCTTTGGAAAGTCTCAAGTTGATTGTGTATCACTAAGGTGTGTGTGATTGTTGTGTTGTCAATATAGTAAGTAATTCTATATATGCTTGGATGCCGAGTCCTTTTTCAAACATTATCTTTTGAAGTTATATTTGTTTTTAGTTTTATTTTACTTCAAACAAAGTTATTCTTTTCAATAACAAAGACTGGTTCTACACCATGGACTTCAAATTTCGTTTCATAAAAGTAAAAAAAAAAAAAAAAAAAATACCAAATCTAAAGATAGAAAAACTATATTTACAACACAACAACCACACACACCTTAGAGATACACGATCAACACGGGACATTCCAAAGAAAGACAGGGATGAGGGGATGAGTAGGGGTGTGCGACGGGTACCATTTTCCGAATCTGAACTGGTACCGGTACTGACCGATACAGAATTAATATATTCGGTTCGATATTCGATTTTTAAATTAGCTAAAATTCGTTATTCGGTATCATCGGTTCGGTATTCGGTTTTTAAATTAGGTAAAATTCGGTATTCGGAACCGAACCGACACCATATAAAATTATACGGTTCGGTATTCGGTTCTTTCAAAACCAATAATTCGGTTTCGGTATTTTCGGGATCGGTAACGGTCATGTTTTCGGCTTTTGACTGAACCAATAAGCATTCGGTGAATTAACAGTAGTTTGGGTCTTCATTGACTGAGAGTGAGATAACGAGGTACGAACCAAATGGCGGCATCAGCAGGCGAAGTGGTGTGCGTGACAGGCGGAAGTGGCTATATTGGCTCGTGGCTCGTCCGCCTCCTTCTCGACCGTGGTTACACCGTCAATGCCACCGTCAAAGATCTCAGTAAGACAGTAACCTCCCCTCCTCTCTCACTACGCTACTCCATGCACAAAAGTAGCTTAAACTGCGTCTATTACGATAACCTGTGTGTGGTTTCGGAGCCACTTTCACTGTTTATTGATGATTGTGTATTTGCATTTGTAGAGGATGAGAAGGAAACGAAACATCTACAAGCGTTAGAAGGCGCAGAATCTCGTCTCCGCCTCTTCCAAATCGATCTCCTGGAATACGACTCCATCGTAGCTGCGGTCACCGGCGTATCCGGTGTTTTTCATCTGGCTTCCCCTTGCATCGTTGATCAAGTCCACGATCCTGAGGTAATTTACTGTTCTTTTTGTTGGTGGTGGTGAGGCCGGAACGGACCTGCTCCGACTACAGAGATGTAGGCATTGGAAAGGGCTAATGACATATTTATCCATTTACAAGACGAGTTGGATTTCTTGTCAATCAACGAAGCCAAATGATGCATAATTATCCCACACTAACCACCGTGATGTGTGAACATGGAAAAAAAAAAGAAAAAAAAAAAACCCAGTAATTTGTATGAAGGTACGAATTTTCAGAACAATAGTGTAAAATATAAATGCAAAGGGTCATATGAAAGACAAGTTTCTGATGAAACTACTCCTTACAAAGGGTATGCTTCTTCTTTACATTTTTTCAAAGACGATGGTCCATTTGCTGCAGAAAAGTGTATGCTTCTTCATGTGAAAACTGATATGATCATGTTAAATTATTTTGAGGAAGATCAATATAACTACATAAAGATATAAAATCCTCTAGTGCTTGATATGCAATTTAATTACAAGAAAAGCATTGGATATTTCTATTAATATAAGGGGATGTTTGTGTGTGTGTTTTGTAGGCAATTTGATATTGAATAACAAGAATCAAATGCAATGCACTGGCTTGTAGGATATGTGTTTGGATGTGCTTTCACTACTTGAAGTCGTAATAATCAGTCTTGATGATGCTTGAGGATTTGACAATTTTTAATTATTAAGCTCTATTCTCGATTTTTGGATGAAAGGGAAAGAAAGAGAAAGAGGATGAAGGAAAGAAAGGGAAAGTAAAAAAACAAGTTTTTGAAAGAACACACGTTAATGGGTCCTTTGTTTCTTTTCCTTTCTTCTCACTTTTGGAGAGAAATAATTCAACCATTCTTTCCTCCCAATTCTTTCTTCTTCCTCCCTTCAAAATGTTTAAAGAACACAATAATAAGTTTTTGTTTCTTCAGACTTTCTCTTCCTTTCCTCCACTTTCCCTCCTTAAGTTGTGTTAGAACACAATAAAGTTTTGACCATCATATGGTGAAAAGTGTCCATATTATCCACTAAACTTAATTTTACACTTATTTAGTCGTTCAACTGTATTTTCTGTCCATTTTAGTGAAAATATGTACTTATTTGGTCTTTTAACCTTTTATTTTGTACCAATTTAGTCATTCAATTTCATTGAAATGAATGCTAAAGCAAAGCTAAAAGAAAAAATAAGTTCAAAAAATGGTATACTGGCTAAAAGGAAACATTTTTGGATAGCTGAGCTGTCAAATCTTAACATTAACATTAATAGATTAAGGGTATATAAAAATACTCTATTTTTTGACAACCAGTGGGTTGCAGGCTTGCAGCTAGTATCAATTGAATTATACCCATATATAATGAGATAATCATAGGCTGTTGCAAGTTACCAAAGCACTAAAAAATTGATTAGTACGACTTGAAGCCACAATAATTGGAACCTGGTTTATTTATGATTGATAGAAGGAGCTATTGGCACCTGCACTTAAGGGGACGCGCAATGTGCTCACAGCGGCAAAGGAACTAGGAGTAACCCGTGTGGTTGTAACTTCATCTATTTCAGCCATTGTACCTAGTCCTGCCTGGCCTGCTGATGTCCCGAAGAGCGAGGATTGCTGGACTGATGTTGAATATTGCAAGAAAAAAGAGGTGAGAGGCTCTTTCTTTTAAAATTATCATCAACATAAATACTTTGTTGATCATGCTTTTCTAGTATATTGCTGAAAACCTTAGGATCAGATCATGAAAAAAAAGTACATGTAGATTGACCAAGCCCAAACCAAATATGTCTAACTTTTAGAACTTGCGAAAGAACATGTGGCCTGTATAGCATTCTTAGAAATGGCAAACTGTAGCATTCTATATGTGTATATTTTGGTTAAAAGGAGGGGAAAGGGGGGGGGGGGGGGTTCGGAAACAATTTTTCCATGAAAAGCTACATGATCATTTTGCTTCCCAAACTTCAGTGAATAATGTGGATGTTATGGTAAAATAGTTAAGTGGTTGTATTTGATTTCAAACAGTTAATCTATCAGAATGCAGTTTGTTCTTGTTTTTGTTTCTTCTGTCTCAATTTAACATGCAGGATGCATCCGTCATTTTCAATGTACAACACTGTGTATAATTGAATAATACAGCAGGAAAGCACCCTAGTTACTTAGTTAGGTTGTAGCAAATAATGGAAAAATAGGGAACACAAACTCATAGAGGAAATTCCTGATTTCATGCTATGTAGATAAAAAATGAAATAAAATATAATTAAAGAACACTAGAACTTTGAAATTTAGGGGAACTGAAATTAGGCCCCAAAAATGAATTTGGGTCCACCGGCTTGGCTGAAATGGGGAAGTCCTTTTGTCCAAGCATGCGGCCGCTGGAAACTTTCAGTGGGCTGGTGATGGGCTCCTTAACTTTTCCTGGATCAAAAGGGATGTGCATTTTATAATGCGAATGCCATGATCCGTCTCTACCATATATGTATCAGACTCTCCTCACTTGTTCCACATGGGCCATATCAATTTTCTGTGCATTTGGAGAACAACATTGAGCTTTTTGTAAATGTCAGTTGTGGTATCCGCTCTCCAAAACACTAGCTGAAAAGGCTGCATGGGATTTTGCTAAGGAGAAAGGTTTAGATGTAGTTGTGGTCAACCCTGGAACAGTGATGGGCCCGATTCTTCCTCCAACACTTAATGCAAGCATGCTAATGATTCTACGTCTAATCCAAGGTAACAGTCTTGAACATTTTATTATAACTTCATCAAAGCATGTACATATGTCGAATTTAGCAATGAGATCTAATTTCTTCTGTTTCTGTAAATTGAATGCAAGTTCATTTGGTTGTGGAGCAGGATGTACGGAATCATACGAGGATTTCTTCATGGGTTCTGTTCATGTTAAAGATGTGGCCTTAGCTCATATACTGGTATACGAAAACACATCAGCAACTGGAAGACATCTCTGTGTTGAAGCCATCTCCCATTATGGTGATCTTGCAGCCAAAGTTGCAGAATTATACCCCGAGTATAAGATCCCCAGGTACTGTCAAATAGCTTCCTGCAGGTTGCATAATTGAATTGTTCTATGGGTCAGTGTCTCACTGGCACTTCACTCTATGAGGTGGTTACGAAACAAATCTGCATCTGGAACTTCATTTGTTTTAATATAACTTGTAAGTTGTAACAAGGAGGTCCATGTTAGGAACTGGACAGAATTTTTTTTGACATTGAATCATAAATCAAATGAACTACTAATAAAACAAGGAAATAAACAAGATTAGTAGCTATGTTTGAGAGGTAAGCTAACTCTCCTAGATAACATCCTACTCTAGACATTGACAGGTAGACCAACTCTTCTAAGATGCTCACTCACTCAATTCTATTTTAATGATAATAAGCATCCAATGCGACCCCCACAACACCCTCTTATATTTACAGACTAACTAAATTGTAGAAATGCCGAAAATTTCCTCCTACTTACTAACTTGGCCTAACAGTCTAACTTGTAAAATGTTAAGAATAATGGCTCACAGAAAAGTAAAATGCAAGAATAAAACAAGAACATAAGAATATATAGATATGTGGCTAACTCTAAGAATGACTTGCGTCCACGACCTACTAGCAAGTGTATTAAAATTTTTATGATTGCAGTTACAATTGCACGGAGATGTATGTATAGAATAAACCAGTTGAAAAATAATCCTAATCGGCATGGGCCTAAATCAAAATTTCCTTCTAAGGCGCTTGGGGGCCCTCAGACTCCCGCTCCTAGGAGGCATATAATTTCTACGGCAACACATCCTTCACAACTTCACAGTTAAAAGGTTGA
The DNA here is from genome assembly GCA_020465985.1 of Centrapalus pauciflorus. NCBI lineage: Eukaryota > Viridiplantae > Streptophyta > Magnoliopsida > Asterales > Asteraceae > Centrapalus > Centrapalus pauciflorus. Next base: position 106,214 of record JAANYP010006814.1, on the reverse strand, counting down.
AACTCGACTTTACGAAGTTAGGACAAATAGCTAATACAATGCAGGATCTTGATCAATAAAAAATGTTCAAAAAATTGCTACTCTTATTTTTTTACATGTGAATTTTGTATAAATAGTTTTGATATCTTATGTTGATGATACAACAAGAGTTATACAGTTTTGTTGCGTGTTACACACACTTGATGAAGTTAATCCATTTCTTATGTTGACTACACAATATGAAATGGAAATCAGCTAGTTACGTCATCAGGTGTTATATATGAAACTAGTTGCTTAAGTTGAAAGTAAACCTATTCAGAATTCAGAAATGTGAAAATGGAGAAGTTGAAGTTTACTAAATAGGAACCTGTTTGACAATGAAAAATAGATGGGTGAAACAACAATGATACGCAGCCTACACCAGTTCTAGAACTACACTACTTGTGCTTATGTCTAGCTTTATGGCACACCCATTGGCTGACTAGGAGACATGATCTTGTGTTAAGGACATGCTGATTAACTTAAGAGATAAGAATGCATCCACTGAATTGTATCATGAGAACACAAAATATATTCCTGATTGGCTGATTGTATAATTGGCCTCTTGCCCATTATTCAATCTGCAACGACATCTAACAACTAAATGTGAGCTTGAGGTGTAAATTACCATTGTTATCTCTATTCTATATATAGGTTGCCGAAAGACACCCAACCGGGGTTATTGAGATCAAAGACAGCATCAAAGAAGCTCATGGATTTGGGTCTTCAATTCATACCTATGGAGCAGATCATTAAGGACAGTGTTGAGAGTTTGAAAAGCAAAGGCTTCATACCCTGAATGGGATTGTGGGCAACTTTCTTAAGTAGGTAGGTTTGTTTGTATACATTTATATGATGTGTCTGCCATATATGCTAATAGAATGTGACCTTTGCCATCTATCTTATCTTTTTATTTGGGTGTTTCATTTGTAATAGTTATGCAAGTTAGATCCCTACTCTGTTATCATGGGGCCAGTACGTCACATGGTCCACAGTCTTGTTTGTTTCTAACTTATTGTGTTGATGGTATTAATTAAGAGACTATAGATGTTTGTAACTTAATGGGTTGATGACTTGATGGTTTAGTCAACAAACAGACTTATTAAAGATTGCCTAATTCATGTGGCTAATTATATGCCTAACGCATTCAATATTTGACACATGATGTGGAACATTTTCTCTCTCCACATCTCTTTTGATTTTGCCACATGTCACATCATTTCATTAGGTTGATTTTTAGGCACATGAATTAGGCACGTGAATTGCTTCTTTACAAATCTCGTTATCAACATTACTCTTATTCATAAAGTTTAAGAAACAACTATTGATTGGGAAATGCTGAAAGGTTCTTGTACAAATGTCAAATCCGTTAGATGACTCGCCATCCCCTGAAATACCCAGTTCCACCATAGATTAAATATAGTCTCTATATCCCTATGACCCTATGGTTAGTGGAGAATAGGCTTTGGATGAATCAGATTTGTCGAATGATCGGGTTTCAATGGCTTCCCTAGCTGTTATAACCTCCAAATAGCAAAAGGACATGATTAAAAGTTAGTGATATGATACTGGTATAGGGGCTCATAACTTACATTTAAAATAAAATGGCATTGAATGTTAAGAAGCCTAGGTTGAAGATATTAGGGTGGATCATAAGAAGTGAATTGAGTGGTTTTAGTCTCTCTCTCTCTCTCTCTCTCTCTCTCTCTCTCTCTCTCTCTCTCTCTCTCTCTCTCTCTCCCCTTGACCTGTGGTTGGAGCTGGAATCTTGGTCCCAATGGAGTTTTCTTCGTAAAAATTTCTCGTCTAATTGATGATCACAGATGTTAGTCAGACATTGCCGTTGGAATTCCTTGGTTCCAAAAATGTAACTGTCTTCCAAAGAGTCGTAACCAACTTCTGACTCTTGATAGGCGTGGCATTAATCTCGACACCTTAATTGTGTTTCAGCAAATTTGACGTGGAGAAAATTTGCTAGTTGGTGGTGTGTTGGACTGTTCCCTGATAATTCTGTTAATGATGTTATTAAACTTCTCTCTATGGGTATTGCAAAGCCTTAGAGGCAACCTGCTACATTGCGCTTTAGGTCATTTGGAAGGAGGCTGTTCTGGATGAAGCTTTACTGGTTGTGGGTTTTGAACCGGAGCAGGAAGAATCTTTGATGGGGAAATTGGATTATCAAGTGTTTGTTTTCGGTTTGTGGCTTGGGTGAAGAATGTAGGTGGATTTGTCCAGGGTTGTGGACTGGTGGGTTGCATCCTGTTTTCTGTTTAGTTTTAGTATTGGAAACTGCTCCTTAAAATACTAAATGATGATGCATAGTTACAATTTTCTTTCAGAGTTTCAGGTCACACATGGCCACATCATTCCTAATGGCTAAATGCTAATGAGTTCTTGGCGTTTCCTCTTGCAGGTTTATACTTTTGTGGGACGTTTGGTACGGTGTAATGGAATGAAATTGTTTAAATGTACCAGTTTTTTTGATAAATGATGGTAACAAATAAATAAAGGTTGCATAGAAAATGAAGGAAAAACTATGAAGATTCTATTTCATTTTTATGTTTTAGATTCTCATCACGTTGATACGAAAATGAGAGATAAAATTTGTATTAAACTCAATTCTCCATTCCTTTTCAATGACATTCAAGATTCTCATTGAAAAACTTGTAAACCATTTCATTTGACGGTATTCAAACATCCCCTTAATTCCTATGTGGCCATCCGTCCTCTATCACTTTAATCTCATTATTACTCTTAAAGATGGATATTAATTCAATTATCCTACATTATTATTGGAAATTCATTTACGTTGATAATTGTAATGATTAGCCTCCTTTCTAGTATGATATTAGGATTATCTTTAGATGTTTGTCCACAATCCTATACCTATCATCACCAATCCTACAAATTCCTGTTATTTAACTTCGGGCAAACTCTCAGTGATTTAATCTCAGGCAAACTCTCCTAAAGCAATCGTCATACATAATTAGATTTGTACGCTTGTCGTAGTACGTCCTCTCTAAACCGACTTGATATCATTGTTTAATGTCTTCAACGGTTAATGTCATATTGTCATATCCTTTTAACCATTTAATTTAATATTTTACCATCAGGAAATTCAATGTTAACATAATACATACATTTTTGTATAGGAATAACTTTTAGAGGCTTTGTTACATGCTTCTCCTTTGTGAGAGAGATGGTAGTAAACAAGAGATGATAGAGAAGTCAGAAGTGTTAGAGGTGTTTGGTTTTGCGTTATAGATGAGATTATTAGCTTATTAGGTTACAATAACACAAATAATTGGTTTAAAGTGTTCGGATTGCATACTTAAATAAATGATTATTTGCGTTTAGAGTTATTCCTATCACAATTTTTCAAAAGTTAAAAAATGTAGCTTATTTGCTTAATAAGTGATTATTTGGTCATTTTACAAGTTAAAACGCAAATCCAAACACTTTAAAAACTGATTATTTGATAATTACGATAGCAAATAGCATAAGCTAAACCAAACACTACATTTCCGTTAGCACTTTTTGTTACAACTATTACCTGAGTATTAGTTTTCAAAACGCTACAAACTTTTTTAAACGCAAACCCAAACACCCTCTTAATTTAATGTGTAAAGAGGGTGTACAGTCAAATTATTAGGGGTGAGGGGGAGAGGACCGAGAAGGTGCATATGGAATTTTTTTAATTGTTCTATCAATCTATTTTTGTACTTTTTATACGGACTATCTTTTTATATATATATTTTTTTGAACGACAAACTATCCTACTCCTACTCCTAAACTACTTCTTTTAGCACCAGACTTACTTACTCCACCTAAATTTCAACTTGCCTCCGACGGGGATCGAACCCGTGACCTCTCGCTTACAACTTCACCCTCTTACCGCCAGGCCAAAGGCCCTTTGGTGACTATCTTTTTACATGACTTAGCAGGATTGAATTTTAGTTTTTACATAATAATAAATATCTATAAAAAAATCTTCCAACTTAAGGATATATTGTTTCTAATTAAAACAGTGAATCATAAGGTGGAGTGAGAATAGATCTGTCACAATAACAGCCGCAAGTTCCTCAATGGCTCAATGTTTGAATTCTAGTGGCATGTTACTATTGCACTCTAAAGCGAAATATCAGAAGACAGCAGAATTGCCCCCTGCAATATTAACATTCTGCATTTTGCCACCCTATGCATTTTACAATACTTTCTTAGGGCCTGTTTGGTAGGGGTGTGCAAAATAACCGAACCTGAATAACCCATACGAACCGAACCTTAATCGGGTTAAATGGGTCGGGTTATTCGGTTTTCGGGTTTCTTATTCAGGTTAAATGGTACCCGAATAAGTAATTCGGTTCGGTTTACGGGTAGGATTCATGCTTATCCCCAAATAACCCGAATAACCCGTTTATTATATATTTTTCATTTTTTTTGATTTATTTATAACTACAACTAGAATTGTTTATATATAGAATGTAGATATGTAAATACCCAATTTTGATACTCAAACCATTTAACCCATTTTACCTAAATTACCCAACTCATTTAACCCATTAAAAATACTTTGTAGATGATTTCATTTTTTATATCAAAACCGAATAACCCATTTAACCCAAAACGAATAACCCGATACCCATTTAACCCGAAACCGAATAACACGTCCTTTTATTTGGTTCGGGTTCGGGTAGCTAACCCACACACTCAAACCCGAATACCCCGAACCGAATAACCCGATACCCGATTAACCCGCCCGAATAACACCCCTACTGTTTGGTAGATGCTAAATGATATGGAGGTTTGGATAATTTATAGGTTCTTAATGAAATGGTTCTTGATGAAAACTTGTCGTTTGTTTTTGTGCTGAATGAGAATCCCTGAACTAAAAATTTACAATATTAACCCTGTTATACATAAAACCTAACCATTCAAATTTTATATTTATCTACATTGTATTTTTAAAAAATATAAATTTATTTTATAACTTACACACCTCAAAAAAATCATACCTTCTCCACATGATATATTTTCCTATAATCATTATTATTTTATGTCGTATTCCAACACTTCTCCCTATGAGTCCATAACTATCCTTTTAAATTTTCTTTACAAAAAACTCTATAGCTGTCTTTTCAACCTCACTCTTTTTAATATAACTAATTTACAAACTCTTTCTATGTCGGTATATTCCAATTTTATTTAAATGATAATATAAATTGAAAAATAGTCATTTGGATATATATATATATATATATATATATATATATATATATATATATATATATATATATGTGTGTGTGTGTGTGTGTGTGTGCACGCGCGTGTGTGTAAGATTTAAAGGTTTAGAAGAATATATATATGTAATAAGAAAGTTTGTAATGATATATGCGTAATATTTAAAGTTTACAAGGATATATACGAAATTCTTTCTTTTACATAATCGGAGGACTAAAGTTGTAAAATTTGTAGAAGTTGCCCAAAATATCATATGATCTCTTCATTCTTTATTAACAACTACCCCCTTCTCATGGGGACATCACATGTTGGTTGAAAACTCGAAATTGAAGCTCAACAATTTTCAACTATGGAAGCTCGCCTTCTGCTCATCTTCATCATCTGCTTTTTCTCCGTCAATACATGTTTATCATCGTCTGATCTTGTTGAGATAGTTCCTCTGAAAGAAGCGGAGAAGGTTCAAGTAGCGCTTTACTACGAATCGCTCTGTCCGTATTGTGAGAATTTCATCGTCAATTATCTGATTGATGTGTTTATTGAAGGAATCGACGCCATAGCCGACGTCAAACTCTATCCTTACGGCAACGCTAAAGTCAATTCCAACGGCAACATCACTTGCCAGGTTTTTCTGCTTACTAAATCCAGATGTCGTTTAATTTTACATTTTCCTTACATGATTTTGTCAATCATCATCTAGTAAGTAGGAATAGTTATATGTTGATGATTATGCTTGTATTTGGTACAGCACGGGGAACAAGAGTGCGTGCTTAACACTGTTGAAGCCTGTGCAATCAACACTTGGCCTGATGTGGTAAGGTTTTTAGCCTCTGTGTTCTTATTTTTAAATTTATTTCGTCATATATGCAGGGTAAAAGCAATTCTTTCATGATTTGTATCTCTTTCAGTTCAGAAATTTAACTGATTATCCCTAAACATACTGAAATACTGAGATTTATGCTCTCAAACACACTACCTTAGTGGCTTAGTTTGTATGATTTTCATTTGGTTATTGTGATTATGATTAGCGCAAACACCTGCTACTCTGCATTAGTCTAGTTCAGGATCAGTGACTCGACCGAAAGTTACGCACCTTTCTCATGTCATCGAAGACAACTGCTCAAAATGTTTCTTCTTAGGTCAAATTTCGAACAGTTTAACTTTTCTTTTGGGTGTTAATTCAAGTGATTTAGAATATTGACAAGCCCCACCAAATCAGATTCTATTTTACTTGTTTTTTCTTTGTTGTTATATTTGCCTGCCAATGTGTCTTTCTCTGCTAGCATAATAACAAAATAAAATCTGAAGTTCAATTAATAGCACATACCATTTCCCAAACGGTTTTTCCTAACATGTATTCTATACGCAGCATGATCACTTCCCATTCATCTTCTGTGTTGAAAGATACCTCTACTATGGCAAGTCTGATAAGTGGGAATCTTGCTTCGAGGAACTTGGTTTGGATCCAAAACCCGTGAAGGATTGCTACTCTAGTGGATATGGAAACCAGGTAAAACACTTTTTTATTCACTTGCTTGGATCTTCTTATACCATACATAAATCAGAAATCAATTTGATCACTGAAAGTTCGAATCCACTAATTTACATCATGCAGCTAGAACTACAATACGCAACAGTAACAGATTCTCTTCAACCACCAAAAAAATATGTGCCATGGGTTGTTGTGGATGGAAAACCACTTTACGATGTTAGTTTCTTCAACTCCTAAAACTATCAATATATACTTCTCGTGACCTCAATCGCTTATGCTTAGAGCCAACATCTTATTTTCTTGTTTTAGGACTACATATACATTGTAAACAACATCTGCAGAGCGTACAAGGGCCCAACTTTACCTAAAGCTTGCCTGAGGTGTCTTGCATCTGCTGAAAACCACATCAGCACCCCTGCGGACAGAGTGATCCCTCTTCATCCTGTTACGTATCCAGAAGAACCTGCAAACCATTATCTGTCAAAGATCAGATCTTCCCTGATGTCCTTTTTGTTCAAGATAAACATGGCAGCATAAGGCAACACACAATGGCTGGGAGAAGGTATGGGAAACACATGTAAATTTGTATGGTATGTTTATAAAATTCGTAGCTTTAGAAACGACGCTTGCACTTTGAAAATGATCTTGCACATTGTTTCTCTTGCACGTAGATGTTGCTAGAGTAATGAAGTGCAAACATCACTCTTTAAAGGGCAAATGTGTTGTTCAGAACACTATTTGGTAAGTTTATTGCAACTGTTTGCAAGATATTCTGTTATGCAAACACGGGACAGGGGTATATGGTTTTTACGTGTTGAATGTTGTAGCGCAAAGGGCATAATAATATTGTGTATATTGCTTGAATTATTATTTTCGGCTTGTATTGAAACTAAAATAAGCATCATAACCTTTTGTTACACTCATTAAACTTCGTTTTACAGAAGTTCATTAGAGTAAGTTTATAATTTGAGTTATCGTCCAATCAGCCAACAAATCAAGGTATCAGAGAGCCTAGGACAAGTTTAGGAATGCTGGGGAATTGTAATCGTTAATCATATTATACTAAACCAATACTCATTAATTTATATCATTTAAATTCATCATATCCAACACACCTTTGATTACCAAAACACAAATCCTTATATTACCATGGCCTACATACTTTTATCTTTATATACCCTCAAGTCTTTTTTAAGTAGTTATCTCAGACGATGAGAGGACATTGGAGAGTTTTTTTTTTTTTCTGATTGAAGAAGATACGGTAGGATACTTTTTTGTCTCTGATCCTTTATTTGTTCCAAACACTCTTATCAGGTAATTCCCTTACCGAATAGGAGTTTTCAACCCAACAAGAGCCCAATCAGAGAAATCAAACAGGCCCTAATATTGTTATTTTCATCATATCATTATTACTACTATAAACTAATTGAATCGTTACTCCATCAACCGAAAGTGAGTGACATGAAACCAAAACAGAAGCAATGCAATGGGATAACGAATTTATGGTGGTTCTTTAAGAAACTAAATCAGAACTAATGAGGCTTTTTCAAGAAAACCGAAAGGTGATGTGATTGATTTAGTTAATAACTTGATACATATTTAGACAAGAAAGACAATTATCAGAGAAAATAACATCACCACCATATGCCTTTTATGACCAACATTTACATAAAGGTTCGCACTTATCTTGAATTTCAATCATCATTTTTTATGGTTCTTATAATTTGTAACATTTTTAGCTATATTATTAATTGGATCTTAGTATCTCACCCTTATATATGTGTATGTATCATTAAAATTTTTTTTCCTTTATTGTGGGAATAAAAGATTTTGAACCATAGTTGCCAATCGTGCCTTTGATTCATAATTTTCATCGTATAAAATTTTAAAATATTATTTGATTAAAGTTAAAGAGGAAATAATATACAATTCAAATGATGCTTCATGAATTGAAATCATGATTCATTTGTATTTTTAGTGATTCTGTTACAATTTAATCTATAATTTAAATCAATATGTTGACAATGCATCAATAATACCATTTAAGGATCCAATGAAACGACCATCCCATTTGATATCTAATAATAATCAAACCTGCACGTAATATTAGCGAATTTTCTGATAACAATTCCATAATCAAAGTTATTATATATATGTTAGATCAATGCTAAAAGTTATTATATGCCAAATCAAAGTGAAGATAAATACTTAATTTCCGAATTGGAGCGTTAGACTACAAAAGTGTAGCATCCAGGAATTGAAGCCAATAAACTCTGAAGCATTAGACTACAATTCACAAGTCACATATATGATATATCCATATCGTAATCATAAAAGATGCATGTGCATGTGATGGCAATTTTTAGAACATACATCAAAATCATGGCATTACCACTGAAGGCCAAGGCTTAATAAGTTGGCATGTAACAACAATTTGATAGCAACGAATCGAATATTTTAGATAGCAAATCACATATGATCAATAAATTTGATATATGATATCAACACATAATGCCTTATAATAGTTATTTTATCCTTTTTGATTAATCTACATATTCTGAACTAGGTTTGGTCACGACCAAGATGGTAGGGTCGTGACCACAACCAGTTCATGCCACGACCGGAGTCCCTCGGTTATGATGATGAAGAACAGTTGCAACGACGGTGGTGGATCAAGTCACGACCACAATGAGATTACACCCCACGACTATGTAACAAGGACCAAGACTTTTGACCACAATGGAACTCAGAATGTTGCAGGTCACAACAGGGCATCATGATCACGATGGTGAAGTCGTGGCTGTAAAGACGTGCAGACAACAACAACAACAACAACTAGACAATAGCATCAGTTCGAACAGAGCACAAGTCTACATGCATCTTTTAAATTTAAGGCATAAGTTCGACTTAATTCTAACACTTCTGTAAATTCTATGAACATTACTAATGCATTTTCAAACATCTTTAGGCCATTTATAACATAAAAACAACACTAAATATACTGATTTGGTCATGCATTTCTCATTTTTGTCCATGAACATTATTTTTCATGAAAATGTCAAAATTCAATCAACTTCTCCTACATTTCCATTATAATCGTTACAAGCGTATTTCTATACTCAATTCTAACACAAACTATTGATTTCAAAGATTTGGCCATTTTTACAATATATATATATATATACACACCGTTTGAAAAAGACGAAGCCTTAGAATGACCAACAATGATTGTAAAGCATGTTATAGAATTTGAATTTGATAAAGAATGATACCTCGATCAAGATGAGATGTTTTATGAAGTGGGTGGCAATACACCACTTAATTATCTTCCATTTCTCCCGATCTTTCCCTGATCTCATTAGTTTGGATCAAGCTTTGATTTTATTTTTTAAACGACAAACTATCTTACTACTAATCCTAAACTATTCCTTTATCCCAAAACTTACTTACTCCACCTAAATTTTAACTTGCCTCCGACGGGAGTCGAACCCGTAACCTCTCACTTACATATCCATATCCACCCTCTTATTAGTTTGGATCAAGCTTTGATGGATGAAGAATCTATCTATCTATATCTATATCTATATCTATTAATAAAGCAAAATGATTTTGCCACATGTCACTCTATCGTGACATCTCAATTTCATTTTCCCGTTTATTTTATTACCATAATTTTATTCAAATGTTAAGGATTGTAAATTAATAACTCTAATTATCTTTTATAAACTATTTATGATTTTTTTTCATATTAATTACACCATTTAATAAATTAACATATATAGTTAAAAATCTATGAACCAATATTCTAATACAGTCAGTAAACTTTATATTTATCGGTATATTAAGTATTTTAATTTTATAGTTTATATCGTTTAGATAAATTATTTTGAGTTTTATATTAGCATTTAATTATTTAAATTTTATAATTTTCATATACTAATTTAATTTTATATGTATTTTTAAAATTACCAATATGTTTTCACGAGTTTTGCGTTTTCGTCCCTCCATGTTAATTTTTTCCCATAAAAGTCCTCAAGTTAAAATTTTTTTTTTTTTTGATTTAGTGAAATTTAGATGATAGAAGCCGGTTTTTCATTTTTAAAAAACCCGGTTTACTAATTATAACTGGATTCTAATAGTCAAATTTCACAAAACTAAAAAATTTTTAACTTAAGTTCTGAAAAAAATAACATGAAGAAATGAAAACGTAAAAACCATGTTTTTTTTTCTTAATAAATCATCTTTTCAAAATGCAATTTGATAGTATTGTTTAGGTGGCTGTTGTTTTGGGTCATTTTCATTCTCTTCTGGGCAGTAAATGCCTAAATGGGTATGCGTCTCTCTTTGAAGCATAATTGTTAGCTTTTACCTTTTAATAATCAAATAGAAATAGACAAGAGTGTCAATTGTAACTACTTTGTATATATTTATTTAAAATGTATGATATAGTTCATTAATTTGGAGTATACTAATACAGCATATCATTTTCTGTTAATTAAATTATTGGTAAACTTCTATATTAATTAGGTTGATTGAACAAACTTTTATAAAATCTCCTAACATTCTAATGTATAAAGATGTTGCTTTTAAATTTTATTTATTTCATCAACTCTTAATCCCTTGTATATGTTAAATCAATATGTTATTACACAATTCAACAAAAATGTTGAATCAAAGAAATAATATCATTTTGTCTTTAATTAAACATTTACTTTTGAATCACGAATTAACACATTGATTCAACATATTTGTTCTTTGATTCAACATTTTACACACTTCTCACCAATATTAAATTTCTCACAGGGACCATATGTGTGTGTGTGTGTCTCTCTCTCTCTCTACATATATATATATATACATACATACATATATATATATATATATATATAATGATCAAATGAGAAACTAAATATATCTTGACAAGTATGAAACATAATGTGATCCATTCAAGAGAGAACCCTAAATAATCGAGAGCACCGAACACAACTCCTTGTGAATGATCATTCACAAATTTTTTTGTATAAATATATTAAAGTATAAGATTTTTTTGTCAAAACAATTATACTTTTATATAATAAGATTCAAAAAATAAATCTTGTAAATGGTTGAAAAATATCATGTGAATAATTATTCACTTAAGTTACTACTCAAATACATATACATACATACATACATGCATGCATGCATGCATGCATGCATGCATGCATGCATACATACATACATACATACATACATACATACATACATACATACATACATACATACATACATACATATATATATATATATATATATATATATATATATATATAGGGTCGGGATCAATGGGGTACCATGTTAGACTGGGGAACCGGAGTCCACCCATGTTTGGTTATAAGTTTTAAAGGGTATTATAGTCAATTAGATTTATATTAAATAATAGATGACAACTAATAATATAATAGTTTCCTTAATTATAAAGATTTATTTCTATAACATATCTATAATAAATTTCAAAAATGAGTTTTAATGAACATGTTCAATTGGATTCGACAATGGGTATTAGTGAACATGTTCAATTGGATTCGACAATAGGTTTTAGTGCACATGTTCAATTGGATTCGACAATGGGTTTTAGTGAACATGTTCAACCGGATGTGTCAAATAAAGATATTTATTATTTTTTCAAATTGTGCGTGAAGGCTCAATTTCATTTACACGTTATTGAACATGTGCAGTTGGAGTTTTTTTTTTTTTTTGTCGATGTTAAACGTTTTGGTGATAAACCAATATTGATGGTATTGAACATGTTCAATCGTGGTTTATGGAGTGTCATTATTGCACATGTTCAGTATGAGTGTAATAAATGATATTAACTAAAATAGAGATTTTCATGGGATACACAGAATCTTTGATATCAATTAAAATTTTTTTAATACCATTTTTACCCCCAACATTAATTAATGTGGGAAAGAATTTTAAGTTCAATTTATATTATATTTTAATGATTTTAATGATAAATGATTGGCTATAAATGGTTCCCCGGTACCCCAGTCTAACATGGTACTCCATTGATCTTGAATCTATATATATATATAATTTGGTTCAAAAGCGTCCCCTTCAAAATCCTGCGTATCCAGCGTACCCCACATAGGCAAGGGTATTTTCGTAATTACAACGACCATTCACATTCCTTAATTCACCATTCACGTTAATTGATCATTCACATTAGTTAATTGATCATTCACATTACTTAATTGACCATTCACAACACTTATTTAACTATTTATACTTCTTGTACACTTATTTGATCATTCACAACACTTATTTGATCATCCACAACATTTATTTGATCATCCACAACATTTATTTGATCATTCACAATTCTTCAATACTTAATTGATCATTCACATTATTTAAACGATCATTCACATTACTTAATTGATCATTCACATTACTTAATTGACCATTCACATTACTTAAATGATCATTCACATTATTTAATTGTTCATTCACATTACTTAATTGATCATTCACATTACTTAATTGACCATTCACATTACTTAAATGATCATTCACATTACTTGATTAACCATTCACATTACTTAATTGACCATTCACATTACTTAAATGACCATTCACATTAGTTAATTGATCATTCACATTACTTAATTAACCATTCACATTACTTAATTGACCATTCACATTACTTAAATGATCATTCACATTATTTAATTAACCATTCACATTACTTAATTATTCATTCACAACACTTATTTGATCATTCACAAGAATTATTTGACTATTTACAATTATTTTACACTTATTTGATCATTCACAATAATTATTTGACTATTTACAATTCTTGTATAATTATTTGATCATTCACATTACTTAATTGACCATTCACATTACTTAAATGATCATTCACATTACTTAATTGATCATTCACATTACTTAAATGATCATTCACATTACTTATTTGATCATTCACATTACTTAATTGTTCATTCGCAGCACTTATTTGATCATTTACAAAAATTATTTGACTATTTACAATTTTTTTTACACTTATTTGATCATTCACAATAATTATTTAACTATTTACACTTCTTTATAATTATTTGATCATTCACATTACTTAAGTGACCATTCACATTACTTAATTGACCATTCACATTACTTAATTGATCATTTACAACACTTATTTGATCGTCACATAAATTATTTGACCATTCACAATAATTATTTGACTATTTACAGTTCTTCTACCCTTATTTATCAATTCACAATAATTATTTACCATTCACACTTCTTCTACACTTATTTGATCATTCACAACACTTTTATGATCATTCACAACACTTTTATGATCATTCACAACACTTATTTGATCATTCACAATTATTCTACACTTATGTGATCATTCACAAGAATTATTTGACCATTTATAGTATTTATTTGATCGTTCACATTAATTATTTGACCATTTATAATAAGTTCAGACTAAGTGTGAATGATCAAATAGTTATTGTGAATGATCAAATAAGTGTTGTGAATGATCAAATAAGTGTAGAAGAAGTGTAAAAGTCCAATAATTATTGTGAATGGTGAAATAAATATTGTAAATGGTCAAATAATTCATGTGAATGATCAAATAAGTGTTGTGAATGATCAATTAAGTAATGTGAATGGTCAATTAAGTAATGTGAATGGTAATTTAAGTAATATGAACGATCAATTAAGTAATGTGAATGGTTAATTAAGTAATGTGAATGATCAAATAAATAATGTGAATGATCATTTAAGTAATGTAAATGGTCAATTAAGTAATGTGAATGATTATTTAAGTAATGTGAATGATCATTTAAGTAATGTGAATGATCAAATAATTCTAAAAGAAGTATAAATAGTTGAATAATTATTGTGAATGATCAAATAAGTGTACAAGAAGTATAAATAGTTAAATAAGTGTTGTGAACGATCAATTAAATAATGTGAATGATCATTTAAGTAATGTGAATGATCAATTAAGTAATGTGAATGGTTAATTAAGTAATGTGAATGGTTATTTAAGTAATGTGAATGGTCAATTAAGTAATGTGAATGATCATTTTATATGTATGTTGATATTCACTGTAATTACGAAATACCCTTCCAGCTAAAAAAAGGGGGACGCGCATGGAGTTTCATTATTTGATCACAACCATTAATTTATTTAATCTTGTGGCTTTAGATGGGTACTCTTGGTACACTAGATTTTTAAAAGGGACTCTATTGAACCTATATATATATATATATATATATATATATATATATATATGTAGGGTTGGGTTCCGGTAAGAACCCTCATTACCGTGAGAACGTGGGAACCACTCCAAAATGCACAAATTTGTACATCAAATGCACAAATTTAAAAATTAAAAGTTTTACTTAAAACCATTATTAGTCTTAAATATTAATAAATATCATAATGTAACACTAAAATTACGTTCAAAAATTATATTTATTAAATTATAAACTAAATGCACAAATTTGAACATCAAATGCACAAATTTTCTTAAATGCACAATTCGTACATAAAATGGATATATTATAGCATGAGACGCGTAAAATTTTACATAAAATGCATAAATTTATTGAAAACATTTAATTTTAGTATCAAATGCACAATTTTATATAGTAGATGCACAAACTTTGGAGAGGTTCTCACGTTCTCACGGTAACGATGGGTTCTCATGTGAACCCAATCCTATATATATATATATATATATATATATATATATATATATATATATATATATATATATATATATATATATATATATATATATATGACCATTCACAAAATTTGGTGAATGCATCTGAAATTTACATTTCATGTGTGTAACGTTAATTTAAACATGATTGTAAAAAAATAATTAAACTTTTCGTAACGTTGGTAATTTCGGATGCACTCGAATTTAAGTGTTACTTTTTTAACGTCGGTACCTTCGGGTGCATTCTTAATTATTTTTTCCCATGTTTAATAAGATTTGTCTTTACAAAAAAGAAAATTACTTAATTTTTAATTATAATGTTAATTAGAGACTTAAAATTTATTTGGTGTAACTAATTGTTAATGCAAGAATATATTTTGATATGATTAATTATTAACTGTTATTTAAAAATAATGTTAAGAGTTTATTTTATTAGTAATTGTTAAAAGGGTTTATTATGAAAAAACTAACATGTTTTCATGTTTTTTGCGTTTTCGTTCATACATGTTATTTTTTTTCCATAAAAATCCTCAAGTTAATTTTTTCTTTTTGGTTTAGTGAAATTTGGACATTAGAGCCCGGTTTTTCAATTTTTAAAAAACCCGGTTCACAAAAAATCCAGGTTCTAATGTCCAAATTTCACTAAACCAAAAAGAAAAAAAAACTTGAAGTTTTTTTTGGAAAAAAATAACATGGATGGATGAAAATGCAAAACATGTAAAAACATGTTGGGTTTTTTTTCCATAATAAACTCTTTCAAAACTTAGAAAATCAAACGTTTTTTTTAAACAGTCATCGAGAAAAACGAATGAAAATTGCTCCATAATATAGTTCATATGATAATGTTACAGTTGTTTTTAAAATTTTTTTTGTTAGAACAACTATAAAAGGTAATTTATTTTTCGAACTTACTATTAAATAATAATTAACTTGTCACGTCAACTCCTCATTTAATTCGTCACGTGTCGAAACTTCAATCTGACACGTGTCAACAGGGGTGTAAACGAGCCGAGCCGAGCCTGAGCCCGTTTAAACTCGAGCTCAGCTCGCTTAAAACTTTAAAAGTACCAGGCTCGAGCTCGAGCCCAGCTCGTTTCGAGCTCTGTTAGTAAAGCTCGAGCTCGGCTCGTGAATAATATTCTAAGCTCGGGCTCGACTCTTTTATTATATATTTTAATTTTTTAATTAATATTTATTTAATCTTTTATATAATATATATATATATATATATATACATACATATATATATATATATAACTTTTTATTTTTATTTATTTAATCTATATATTATATATTTATTCATTTAAAAATATATTTATATATAAGCTCGTTTAGGCTTGCGAGCTCGATATGTGAAGCTCGGACTCGAGCTCGTTTACTAAATGAGCTCGAATTGAGACTCAAGCTCGTTTGAGTCGAGCTTTTTTTGAGCTTTTAACGAGTCGAATTCGAGTAGCTCGACCTATTTACATCCCTACCGACCCTACGTGTCATTACTACAATTAAATTTTTAATTAAATTCAAATCCAATTCAATCTATTATAGTCTAATCAAACTAATCTGATATATAATTAACTCAAATCTAAGATTAAGTTTTGATTAAATTCAAATCTAATTCAATCTATTATAATCTAATCTAACTAATCTGATAATTAATTAACTCAAATCTAATAAATTTAATTTTTTATAATTCTTTCATGTGTTTTTATGAGTAGTTATTCGTTTATATATATATATATATATATATATATATATATATATATATATATATAGATTTAGGTTCAAGTGAGTACCACCTCTAATGCAGCGCACCAGAAGGTACCACCCTTAAAAGTAATTTTTTTGAAAATTTTTTTCATGAACATGTTCTAATTAACATTACACAGATCATATGTGAATTTCACGCAAATCCGAACACTCTAAGTGCATGAAAACACACATCACATAAATGCATGTTCACATGTCTTCAAAATTATGTAAGTGTGTGTTCACATCATTTTTTAGGAGCTAGGAGATGTGAATGTATGTGAAATTTACATACGATCTTCATAATGTTAATTAAAACATGTTTATGAAAAAAAAAATTTAAAAAGTTTTTTTAAAGGTGGTACCTTCTGGTGCGCTGCATTTGGATGGTACTCTCTCGAACCGTATTCTATATATATATATATATATATATATATATATATATATATATATATATATATATATATATATATATATATATATATATATATATATATATATATATATATAGAGAGAGAGAGAGAGGGAGGTTCCATTGAGAACTTTTGTGCATCGAGGCACAAAAGAACCTCTATTGTCCATTGGATGAAAAGAATGTGTGGGTTAGATCAAATGGCTAAAGAGTAATAAAATAGAAAATTGTATGCATCAAATGCACATAATGAAATTCGCGGAGGGGTAAAACAAGAATTATGCAGTCCTCATTTAATTATTACACTTCCAAAATTAACAAAAATAATACAAATTCAAATAAAATGATGAAGATTCTGATGCATCGTTGTTGTTCATTCTTTGTGTTCATCATCTTCATCCATTTTCTTCGTGTTCATCATCTTCGTATTTAACGTGATGCATCAATGTGTTTATCCAAAAACCTTAATTTAACGTGATGCATCATCGTTCATTCAAACATAAATCGTTCATCGTTCTAACAAACATTTGTATCTTCCAAACTGCATCTCTTCATCAAAAATCCAAAATGCACATTAATTTAACGTGATG
Organism: Centrapalus pauciflorus; assembly: GCA_020465985.1. Classification (NCBI taxonomy): domain Eukaryota; kingdom Viridiplantae; phylum Streptophyta; class Magnoliopsida; order Asterales; family Asteraceae; genus Centrapalus; species Centrapalus pauciflorus. The sequence continues at coordinate 87,983 of JAANYP010006814.1, read as the reverse complement.
CATCGTTCATCGTTCCAACAAACATTCATTTCTTCCAAAATATCTCTTCATCATAAAATCCAAAATCCATATCTTCATCAAAAAATCCAAAATATATCTCTTCATTATAAATCAAAAAATCCAAAATCCGAAATGCATCGTTTCATCATAAATTCAAAATGCATATCTTCATCAAAATGCATCTATTTATCATAAATCCAAAATGCATATCTTCATCAAAAAAAAAAAATCCAAAATGCATACACCTTGATACATCCAAAATGATGATGGTCGGATGTGAAAACAATGGAGAATGGATATAAAAAAGTTGTAAAATTGATGTTAAATATTTCTTTTTTAAAAATTAAATTATAAAACCCAAAGCTCCAAGGATGTATAGTTGTTCCATGGAAGACACAAGAGCTTGAGGGGATGGTGGGTCCATGAAGTTGAAAGACGTATAGGAGATCATTTATCCCCATAGCTTTCAAAGTTAGAGTAGTTAATCCAAGATTAATTATTTGAATCTCTGGAATAGAAGTTGGTGACATTTAGTTGTTGAAAGAACTCTCCATGTAAAGCTTGTAACACTTGCCTGGTCCAGTACGTCCTGCACGCCCAGCTGGTTGCTTGGCAGATGCTTGGGATATTGGAGTGATGAAGAGGGAATCAAGAACCTGCTTAGGGTTGGAGAGAGAGAGAGAGAGAGAGAGAGAGAGAGAGAGAGAGAGAGAGAGAGAGAGAGAGAGAGAGAAAGAGAGAGGAGAGAGAGAGAAATGGGGAGGAAAATGAGGAATGTAGTTAATATGATATTTTAATTCAAAATGTAACTCTTATTTATCTTTTAATGATTTTTAAAAATTAATTATTTTAATATATTTAATTTTTCCAAAATGTCCTTTGTGCACCCTTGTTATATTATTTGATGCACAAAAGTGCCTCGAGGTGCCCCGATGCATAAAAGTTCTCAACCGAACCTCAATCTATATATATATATATATATATATATATATATATATATATATATATATATATATATATATATTAAAATTCAACCCATGTACGGGACTTTCTGAATTCAATTGCTTTCCTCTTGCTTCGGGTCTGAAAGTGAACTACTCGAAATGTAAAGTATTCGGAAAAGGAGTGAGTCATCTGGAGGTAAAAGACTTTGCTGAGGGCATCAAATGTGAGGTCCCAAAATTACCTTTCAGTTATCTTGGTATAACCATTGGTGCAAATATGAACTTGGCAAAGAATCGGAAACCAGTAATTGACAAAGTAAAATAAAAACTTTCAATGTGGAAGGCAAAGAACATTTCATTCGGTGGAAGAGTGGTGTTATGCAAGTAAATTCTTGGAAGTTTGCTATTATACTTTATGTCGCTCTCTAAAGCTCATGAGGTGGCAATCGAAGCAATTGAAAAGCTTAGAAGAAAATTTATTTGGGGCTCGAAGATTAGTTGGGTAAATTGGAAGAAAGTGTCTGCACCAAAGAGACTAGGGGGATTAGGTATCGGTTCGATCAAAGCTGCTAAGTTGGCTCTTTTAATTAAATGGTGGTGGTTTTTTAAGCTTGAAAATTCGGCTCTGTGGTATAAGGTGATTAAAGCAATTCATAAAGTTGATGGGGGCAAACTCTCGCCGTTTAGCAAATCAAAGGCTGGATGGAAATTGGCCGAATATCATCAAATCTGGTAATGCTTTATCTACTCTAAATTTGAATCCGGAACATCTTTTATCTCGGGTTGTTAGGGATGTAAGGAATACCAAGTTCTGGATAGATAGGTGGCTTGTTAATTCCCCACTTATGTGTCGTTTCCCTGAAGGCTTGAATTGTTTGCCATTGAAAGTAATAAAGATTGCTCTGTTAGCATGAGGGTTGCTACTGCAGGTACTAAGGTGGATTCGGCTAATGGTTCTTGGTCATGGACATGCGGCATGGAGGCTAACAGATTAAGAGTTAAAATTGGTGAGTTAGATAATCTTTTAAGCAATGTGGTGCTGGGTGAGGGTGATGATGGTTGGAGATGGGAAGGCGATTCATCATGAGTTTATTCGGTTAGATCACTTAGAGTGATTATCGATAGCTTAAATTGTAATTTTGAGAATAGTAATTGTTTTTGAAATTGCTGGTTGGCTCCAAGAGTTAATTGCTTTGCATGGAAACTGTCATTGCGACGGTTGCCTACACGGTTGAAGTTGTCATCTAGGGGAGTAAATATACCTCTGTGCTTTGTCCGTTTTGTAATAATTGTACTCTTGTCCGGTAAGTTACGAACTATGGAGGTGGGCTTTGGATTGGTTGGGGGAGTCGTGCAGTCATTTGGATTCGTTAGATCAATTAGTCGGGAGTTTCTTGCAAAGTTGCAAAACAAAGGCAATAAGTCATTTTTGGGTTTTATTGTGGTCCGTCCGGAAAGCACGGATTAACTTGGTTTTCAATGGCAAGAAGTCATCAGCGTCAGTAATCAAAGACGAAGTACAAGTAAATGTGTTCTCATGGCTGAAGTTTAGGAGGAATTTTAAGTTTTTAATTTGGGGATTGTGGTGTATTTGTCTTTTAAGTTCAGGTTTTCTAGTTGGGAGTGATAGCCATGCCGTAGCTCCTCTGGTTTACCTTTTTGTTGTTCAAATATATATATATATATATATATATATATATATATATATATATATAGATTTAGGTTCAAGTGAGTACCACCTCTAATGCAGCGCACCAGAAGGTACCACACTTAAAAGTAATTTTTTTGAAATTTTTTTTCATGAACATATTCTAATTAACATTACACAGATCATATGTAAATTTCACGGAAATCCGAACACTCTAAGTGCATGAAAACACGCATCACATAAATGCATGTTCACATGTCTTCAAAATTATGTAAGTGTGTATTCACATCATTTTTTAGGAGCTAGGAGATGTGAATGTATGTGAAATTTATATATGATCTTCATTATGTTAATTAAAACATGTTTATGAAAAAAAAAATTAAAAAAACTTTTTTTAAAGGTGGTACCTTCTGGTGCGCTGCATAAAGGTGGTACTCTCTCGAACCATATTCTATATATATATATATATATATATATATATATATATTGTTTTTTCTTCTTAAAATTTGCAATTAGGATAAGGTTGGACTTTGTTTGAAGGGACTGTAATTTGACGATTTTACCCTATTTGGTATCATACTTCGTCTATGCACGCAAATGCGTAAACCGGCAAAACGAGAGAAATACATAATGGCAATTATGTGAATAAATGTAATATGAAGGGTAATTACAACCACCACCACTATAAATACACATCACAAACTTCGGAAATGGCGAGAGCTTACATCATAGTGTGGGTGACATGGAGACTCATCGTTGCAATAATCGCCGATCAGATCTTCTGCTACTTCTTTTACTAGTCTCTTTAGCGGCGAATCTCTTCACTTCGTATGCGGTGTCTCCGGTCGCCGTCTCTAGTGGAGAAAAAGTACAGTTGAGTTTATACTACGAAGCTCTGTGTCCGTTCTGTGAGAATTTCATTGTCAACTATCTATACAAGATATTTGATAACGGACTGATATCAATCGTTGATCTCAAGCTTAGTCCCTATGGAAACGCTAAGATTGATTCCAATGGCACCATCGTTTGCCAGGTTTCTTACTTCCTTCAAATTAATTTGGCCTTTTTATAATATCATGTAGTATAAATGATCTAGATTTGCTTTCATTTAGGTAGCTACTAATTTGATGTTGTGTGAGTTATTCCGTTCGTATAATCAGTTAAATCAAATGTGTATTTTTTTTTTTTTGCATGATTGGAATTTTTGAAGGAGAGTTTTTGGTATATATGCTATTGTTGCTTTGAATATTCTAGCTTTAAAGTGATTTATTGCTATCAGTTAAACTCACATGAGTAATGAGTTAGTATCATATATTAGTGATATATTTTGACAAGTAGATGTTACTTTTTAAGAAAATAATGATGTATGCATACAAAGAGTAACTCCAACTTTTCAAGATTAGCAACCAGAGTGTTATTTCCGTATTTATTGGACTTATGAATTGTAAGTCTTGGATCAGATGTGAGAACCTGAAAGGATGGAATGAACTAGAATGCAAAATATTCTCAATCCATTTCTTTCACTATTAAGAATTTAAGATGATTCTCATAGAAAAGAGTAATGGAGGACTTGAACTGATCACTTTTCAACAATTGGGACCAAATAAAATGACAGCCCCACAAGCTCAAATTCAGTATTCACTAACGTTAGTACATCAGATTATTATAGAACACTACCACTAGATATTATATTGTACAATTCTCAGTTAAAAATTACTAAACACTCCATGGAGTTTAAACCACTACTGTTAGTGCACAGTGTGATGGAGTAGTTACAGATGCACAAAGTTACACCTACTTGATACTCCTGATAACTCATTAAAGTGTGAGCAAGTGAATCCCATCAAACTCATTGGCAAAAGAAGCCACAACTTTCTGTAGTTTTCAAGGCTTCTTACATCACAAAACTTTCGCCACTTGCTCTTTATCAGTTGACAAAGTGAACTGTGTGTGTAATTATTCAAAGTCACTTAGGTTGATATTCATCATGCAAGAGAAACAACTGGAACAGCACAATTTGACTATTATACGCAGCCACTGTAATGATCATTTTCTGAAGAAACAACTTTATCGGAAAGAAAGACCACATTGTGTAGGTTGTTAGAAGTTAGAAAGACATGTGAATATTCAATTTACAATGAAACCAGAAGTCATTTAGCTCAAATCATTTTGGGATATAGAGATTGATTTTGGACCATGTTTCTATTCTTATTGGTTTCGAAATGAGTTCTGATGGTGGGTTTAGAAAGAGCAAAGCCTAATGTGAATGTACTTGTACATATGAGGTTTGACCTTGTCACTGTTTCATAAGTATACAAATATACAAATCAGACAAGCCCCTTCAGCGGGATCACATAAAGGGGGAGAAGAATGAACTGGTATTTTCAAGCTTCGTGACACTTTGTTGCCAGCAGGAGTAGGGTTTGACCTTGTCACCATTTCACAAGTATACAAATATACGAACCAAACAAGGCCCAAGTCAATATTCAGCAGGATCACATAAAGGGAGAGAATAACGAACTGGTATTTTCAAGCTTCGTGACACTTTGTTGCTAGCAGGAGTAGGGTTTGACCTTGTCACTATTTCACAAGTATACAAATATACGAACCAAACAAGGCCCAAGTCAGAATTCAGCAGGATCACATAAAGGGAGAGAATAACGAGCTGGTACTTTCAAGCTTTGTGACACTTTTTGTTGCTAGCAGCATAGGAGTAGCAGTTTTAGTGCGAAGCGTGACTGAAAGAATTACTCTTCCTTCTTCCTGATACTTTGTGCACATTTGTTCTTCAATTTCTAGTGATAAGATTGTTCATACTTCATTGGTTATTTTAGGTGGCCTTTGAACAGAATGTTTTATAAGAAATATTTTAATTTAAATTACATATGAATATATACTTTCAAAGAGTTTATCTTCCCTATCCTAGCACACGGTATTGCTCTTCTTGAGAAACCATACAGTGTTTCCTTAAACGTTATTTGAATACACGAAGATGATGTATTTTGTTTTTGCTGCAGCATGGTGCATGGGAATGTGTGCTTAACACTGTAGAAGCTTGTGCAATTCATGCCTGGCATGCTGTGGTAAGATTCGGACTCTATGTGTCTGTTTGATTAGGCACATAGTTCAGATATAGTTTTTGACTATCATCAAATGTGTAGTACATCCTTCCATAATAATAAGACAGGAGATTTCTTATGAACTGTCATCCATTCAGTTAATATATTGTAATGATCGCAATGGGCAAATAATCAAGTCCAGTTACAAAAAATCCCCCAAAAAAGGTTGCTGTAAACCGCAATGGAGGTGTAAATTTGTCTCTTTGAACCTACTTTGCATGTTATCCTAATTATTTTTTGGTGCAAAACTCTTCAATTATTTCTAGAACTTTTTTGCTAGTTGGTCTTTTATTACTTTGTATTATCATGGTGCTTATAACAAAAAAATGAATCTTGATGCAGAGTGACCACTTTCCTTTTGTCTATTGCGTTGAAAAGTTAAGTAATGAAGGGAAGTACACCGAGTGGGAAACTTGTTTTGAGAAGTTAAAATTGGATCCAAAACCTGTTACGGATTGTTACAGTGGTGGTTTTGGACATGAGGTTAGTCTTCGTAAACATTCCTGTTATTAATTTTGAACATCAGTTAACATGAGCCTTGATTGTATCATAGATTCATAGGTAATTAGCCCGGGATTTTGAAATTGGCGCAATGTTCTTGACTGGTTTTGCCTTCTGAAGGAACAACTTCTTGTTATTCTTTGTTCCTTCCACTGTTCCACAATGTGTATATTCGAATAAGTTGCCTGGGCCAATGGGCCAAAATATGCAAGATAATGTACATTTTGATCGGTCAATGTACCATACTTTCATTCTTATCAATTAATGTAACATACTTTCAACTCTTTATGGTAACATAATACATTGAACGATAATAATCATGGTAAGTATGATGCACTAAAAGAACCTGTTGCATAGATTGATAAAATAAAACCGAAAATTTGTAACTTATTGGTCGATAATTACATTGTTGATTTTGATTATGCTTATCTTGGATCTTCCAATTTATAAAAACTTGATGTGCATTTCCTATAGCATTGGATTCATTATACATTTATTATGCAGCTGGAGCTACAATATGCAGATGAAATAAAGGCTCTTAAACCTCCTCATACTTATGTGCCATGGGTTGTCGTTGATGGAAAACCACTATACGATGTAAGTATTTGGATTCTCCTCAAATTTATAGCAAGTACTTTCAAAACATTTGAGTTCTAGATACGTAAGCAACAAAAAAAAGGCAAATCAGTATATATATGGTAAACACATGGCATCCTTTGAATGCTCAAGTTTACAAATCAATGAACATGAAAAATTGTTCTGCACTTTGGAACAGCAACCATGCTAATCCAAAATTGCAAACATAATTGCATCAAAGTAGAAATGAAAGATTTTTTTCCTCACCACCAATTTCATTTACGAAATGTTTTTCATTTACTAAAAGGGCAAATTACCAAGAAAGGTAATATAAAATTCGAAAATTGCCAATAAAGGTAATGTAAAATTTTCTAGACCAAGAAAGATAACATAGAATTCAAATTTGACAAGAAAGGGTATTGATGACAAATTAAGAATGTAAACTTTTAATTTTATGCTCCCTTTTTTGGTAAGTGAATAATATTTGATTATCTTTCTTGGCCTAAAATTTGAATTTCATATTTTTTCTTGGCCAAAATAGAATTTTATATTACCTTTCTTGGCAAAAAAAATTTTACAATACCTTTATTGTCTAATTTTGTATTTTATACACTAGTACAAAAAGACCCTTTTACTCCGGTTATATATGTAATAGACCCCGGTTCTTTAACCGGGGTAGAAAGGGGGGTAGGTAGTAGATATATGTCATAGACCCCGGTTCTATAACCGGGGTAGAAAAGGATTTAACCCCGGTTCCTTAAGAATCAACCGGGGCGAAAGTATTTTAAAACACTGGAATATTGTTTAGCCCCTGCACTTTCTACCCAGGTTTATTATTAGAAAACCGGGGTTAAAAGTATTTATATATTTTTTTTAAATTACAGTGCAGGTACCACTTCCAGTTTCTATTTCCAGTTTAATTTTTAAGATCACTGTGTCCAATATACATATAATCAATGATAAAACCAACATTCATTAGAATCCCATGTGGTTCACATACTGATTCTCAAACCCATAAATTAACATTAGCTTGATGAAATTAAATACATGAATTACCATTTGATATATATGGTTATAGTTTAGTTTTAATGTGCATATATACTATACACCTTTAATGCATAGAGTCTAAACAAAATAGTTTACATAAACTTACGGTTTGGTAGGTGAAGAGTGTTGTGTTGTTATCCCCGTACAAAGCGACGGTGGCAATGTTAGCTTTGGGATCTTTTAAAGATCAAGATAGCAGCCTGGCCTGCAAATTAGACGGACCAAAACCAACAACAAAATTTATAACGAAACACTAGGTCCAACCTTTTAAAATCGCTGAACAACAAAAGCACCGACTATAATAAAAGAGAAAATCTTTCTATTTATCAAATACAGACACACAGACCATCAGATTATGCATTTAAAATTCTAATGCAAACATCAAGACACCATGCATCAGGTTACAAATGTTGATCCCAATTAAAAATAGTATACATGGATCATAAAAGGAGATAAACCTAAACCATTAGCATCAGAGGTGGGAAGACATGGATATAAAAATAGTAGATATATGCCTTTTTTCCAATTCACAAGGGGAACATACATATCTGAATTTTTTTATTTACTAACAAAAGGTTCATCCTCCTCACAGTAGCCAATAACCTACAATGAAGTTCTCAAATGAGGATATCGTGACTTGCAGGAAATCAAAGAGAAACACATAATTTGTGGCGAGAAATATACAATTCACGTAGATTACAAACCATAAACCCGTCCTTATATTTATGAAAGTTAAAATAACGAACCTGCTCAATTTGCAATTCTGAATACACAGCAGACATGCCACGAAGAAGGAAAAGTTTTCCATATCTTCTCATTTGTTCGTAATCGGTGTTTGACCCAAGCATATATCCTCTCTGTTTTAACTCCTCTCAGTTGCAAGGATATCAAACTAAGTTGCTGCAGCAAATTACTTCCCTCCTGTAAGTACGCTGAAATGAAAGAAAAAAGGAATATGAAACTTACAAGGATATAAAAGCCACCAGTTCTCTCTCCATGAATGATAGTGCCTTCAGAATTATCATTAGAACTACAATGAATGATAGTGCATTCAGGCTGTTATGTAAGTTAATAGAGTGGAGAAAATTCGCAACAGGAAAAACCTTGAGGAAAAACCTTGAGGAAATAGCAGGAAAAGGTACCTCAAGCTATGCAGACTAATAGTTATCAAGTGGTAATGGTGACCTAAAACCTCATGAATGAAGCTGAATAAAAGCATGGAAACTATGAAAACCACTTCAATCTATCTGGCCAAGTATGGGAATATGATGGTAAAAGCATTCAAATCAACTAAAATGTTATAATAATTCCAGAAAATCATTTGCTTGAAATTAGACACAGCAAGTGATTCCTCAAATATCTATAAAGCCTAAAAAACTCAAATTTCATAAGCTTTCGAAAGCTAAAGTACCCAAATCTATCTTCCCAAAAAATTCATGCCTTAGATTTCATAAGCTTTCATAACATTTACCAACACTACTACAAAAAGTACCTTTTGTAGTTTAAAACATAAGCTAAAGTACCTAAATCTATCTTCCCAAAAAGTACCTTTTGTAGTTTAAAACATACACCATGCTTTGTGTACATACATGAAGCTTTTCCTTGCTATCAATTGATCGCTTTTGTCTTTACCTCTGCAAATGCTACCACAAGACTAATGTAATCAATACTATATTTACCAACTATTATGAATTATTATCAAGATAACAGGATATGATGGAACTTACATTGAGGCACAAGACCACTTCTTATTCCTATTTAGGCTTACCTACAACACCATCAAACCTGAAAATGAACCAAAAGCACTCGCAAGAAATAATGTACTAAAAGATTCAACAATGCCTCGTTAAAGCACTTTCATCAAGTAGGTCAAAGGCATAATCCAGCTTGACTTCTTTTAAGAATACTGGTGATTACCAGAATACCATGAACTCAATGATTGTGACTCTGTTACAGGAGGACATGATCATGGTATTATAAGATTTTGGCTAAGCCAACTAACCAAAAACACAAGTGATATAAAGATTTCACATTATAGACCAACATCCAGTCGAGGCATTTTGTTAAACACTTAAAAGGCATTGTGAGCACATACTAACCAACATCCCCTTGATGTTTAATTGTACTATTACGGTGCCCACGTAAAGCCATAAATGAGCTTCATTTGATATATCAACGAACCTATAGCCTAACATAAGATAAATCATTAGCATTACAGGCTATTGCGGATCAGCTGAGTTCTGCATTAAAGCAACATAAATCTGACCAGTACCCATGCTATTAAAGAAAAGAAAAATACCATTGCTTGTATATCGATACATAACTAGGTAGACATCGGATCATCAGAGTAGAAAGGTTTATGCCCCTCAAGCATTTCAAACATGATTTCCACAAAAGACCACCTGAAGAAGAACAAGAATCACAGAATCATTTTCAAGGATGCAAAAGTAATTATGTCTAATTCACAAGAAAAATAGCCAATTTTCATACTTATTACAATGGAAACCAACTGTAACACTTTTTAAATGATTAAATTCAAGCTATGGTGAAGTTCAAAGAATTCAAGATTATTATCACTATAAACATTAAGAACCAATTATGTCAAGAAGTTGAACTAACATGATCACAAGAACTTACACCCATCTTATGAGCAGAATTTTGAGATTGAAGATGAGTCATCCCGCTGCAACTCTTAATGAATATCAGTTCGAACAAGTTCCAGCTTCAATATTATAAACCTCTGTTCCAACACACCCAATCAGTTAGTAATCAACAATTCAACGCTATAAACTACATATAATTAGACATGTAGATATAATAATGTAATATGGTTAACAAGGAAAAAAGCAAAGGGATGAATAAATCGATGCCATTACATCTCAGACTTCAGGAGAGGCCTTTCCACAAGTGAGCCACAACCTTCAATAAGTCAAGTCACGAACATAAACTTCACAAAACAAGAGGATGATTCATATACAAAATAAAGAAATCATTCATATAAAGAAAGTAGAAATCCAAACCCTATATAGAAATCAAACCTTCATGTAGAAATCGAACCTTCCATGATGGAGAATAAGGTTCAAAAGCGGCTTTAACAATTAGGCTATGGAAGGAGCACTGCTGACTTCAACGTTTAGGGCTTCAGGCTCAAGTGGGCTTTGACAGTAACTTCGAAGAATTAGGGCTCCATTCTTTGAACCAGATCTGCGTTTCGCTTTGAGGTTCTCTTCTATGAACCAGATCTGCCTTTGACAGGAAGGAAAAGTATGAAGTGAGGTGAGAGAAAGAGAATACATAGGAAGGTGTTATTGGCGCCGGCGCCGGTAGGGGTGGGGGTGGGAGGCGATGAATGAGAGAGAGAACAATGCTAGGTTTTCCTTGATTTCTATGATTGATTGTGAATAAAGTGACTGAATTGGATGAGAATGAGCGGGACAATTCCCCCTAAAATTTGGCGTTGACTAAACCGAGGTTTCTTAGAAGAAGACCGCGGTAGATGTTATTAAAAAGCTTTAGCCCCGGTTCATTTGAAAGAAACCGGGGTCTTATTTGAAAAAAATACACGGGACATACTTTGACCCCGGTTTTTTAGCTTTTTATAGGATAACCTGGGCCTATTAGGTGGGGTTGAAAGGCTTTTTTGTAGTAGTGATATTACCTTTCTTGGTAATTTTCCCTTTCTAAAAAAATTTAAAAGGGCATGGCACTCTTGTCGTCATGGTTTACAGTTATAATGGACTCATGGACATGCATAATGTTGTCGGTCGGGACATTGTTTTGAGTACTGCTCATGCCGTCTTAAACCCAATTTTTTTTTTTTGTCGCAATGAATTCATTTAAAGTTCTGATTCTTCGATTTAACCACTTCTTTATATTTTTATATGTCAGTAAAGTTTTACAAATTTTGAAGGGAACACTATATGTTGCAAACCAACAATTATTCATACTGGACACTTTGTGTCCAAAGTTCTCATTCTAACAAAATATAGTGTTCATTCAGCATTCTTGCACGGTCTTGTAATTGGAATTTCCAAACTTGCTAAATTTGATATAGCATAAGAATTGACAGTTAACAAACTCAATCAAGGGGACTGACTATTGTTTTCTCATTTGCAGGATTACACAGATTTCATAAGCTTCATCTGTAAAGCTTATAAAGGCTCTAACGTTCCCGAAGCTTGCATCGGTTTATCACTCCCCCTTAGCACTCCTAAGGACAATGCAAACCCATTAAATCATGTGAGCTATAGAGAGGAAGACAAAAGAAAGTCAAAGTCAACACTATTGAAGATCATCTCGTCGACTTGGATGCATCATGTTGGCATGGCAGAATCAATGTAAGATTAATAGTATGTTCACAAACTCATTTCCTGGTTTACTTGTTCTTGGATATGTGGAATCCAAGTGGTTTGTCCAGTTTTAGACATGCTTGGTTATGATATTTGGATCCACTGTAGTTGTTGTGCCCAATGGGGAATGAAATGTTATAAGCCTTGGTATAATCGGTATGTGTGAGTGCGCTTTTTTTTTTTTTTCCACTTAGGTGTTGTTTGTTTTTTAGGATGTTAAATGTTTGAAGTCATATTCATGTCTACAGTTAGAACAAAATGTCTTTCCACGTGAAGATATAGGTGCTCTAAAAGAACTTATTGCAAAAAACAAACAAACTTCTAGCCATGTGGCTATTGCATGCGTCGCTTGGAAGTTGGAACTAACGTGATTCCAAAAGAATATCTAATCGAAAAAGGCTTACTAATGCAGAATCACCCTACTAGATCTCTCGTCTTGATTGTATCTTTGTTTTAATTTAACTGAGTTGAGTTGAACAGTGACAAGCTTATGCCCAAGCTCAACTTGACATATAACTCGATTGAGACTTTAACTAAGGACATGCTTGGTATGATAATGCGACACAAAAACACCGCCTATGATTTATGGACCTCGAGCCAAGAGGATAATCTTAATGCTAAAACACTTGACTTGATAGGTAGAAGTCTTGTTGATAGCATGTTTTTTATTACAAAATTCAAACTATTTTGAAAAATAATCTTTTATTTTATCGTTTCTCGATCCTTATTTGGTAAAAAAAAAACAGTTTGGTTGTTATCAAGCTGTCATTTTTGGTAAAAGATTGATGAGCAGACAAGAAAACCGTCACATAAGCAATTATACCCTCAAATTCGATCAGGCTAGGTTGATTATCTTGATATGGAGAGTGTGTTATCTAAATAGAAAAAAAAAAGTACCAATAAGTAACCTTTTGAGACAATATTAATTGGTGTTTAAATGATCCTTAAGTTCTATATATATATATATATATATATATATATATATATATATATATATATATATATATATATATATATATATATATATATATATATATATATATATATATATATATATATATATATATATATATATATATATATATATATATATATATATATATATATATATATATATATATATATATATATATATATATATATAGGGGTGGGTTCAATGGAAAACCACTATGCACCTGAAAACTATGGAAACCTATGCAAACCGTCCGATTTGGTGCATTTAATGAAAAACGCGGTGGCATGATCGTAAATAAGGTGATGCATCACGCGGGATTTTGATGCATCACGCGGGAAATTTGATGCATCACGCGGGATTTTGATGCGTTACGCGGGGAATTTGATGCATTTGTGGTGGTGCAGTGCGGTTTTCACAAGTTTTCAGGTGCATTGTGGTTTTCCATTGAACCCACCCCTATATATATATATATATATATATATATATATATATATATATGGGGTTTCAATGGAAAACCAACGTGCATTGGAAAACCTCCGTGCACCACAAAACCCTTCAATGTATCACAGTTTTCATTAAGGGTAGTTTAGGAAAACTAAAATTATTTTATTCTAAAATTAAATTCTTTTTAAGTAAGGAAATTCTATAATTAAGCAACCTATAATTTCTATAATCATGCAACTTAAATTTGACCAAACCATTTTTCAAATTTGAACACTCCATCCTCTCCACCCCTTACACCGCCGCCACCACCACCTGCACCGGCACCGCCACCAGCAGCGTCATCACCACCTGCACCGTCATTTTGTGAAGAAGGTTTATGAGTATTAATCGGGTTTGAGTACTACAGGTCATGACATATCGTTATTTTGTGAGTATTAATTGGTTTTGAAGGTTTGAAGTTATTGAAGTTTGCAACGCTTGCACCACCATTTTTTTATAAAGGTTTGTAAGTATTAATCCGTTTGAGTATTAAAGGTCGTGATATATCGTTATTTTGTGAGTATTAATCGCTTTTGAAAGTTTGAAGTTATTGAAGGTCGTGAAGCATTGTCATTTTGTGAGTAATAATCGGTTTGAATGATGCATGAACACGATGGATGCTCGGTCTCGTTTGAATGATGGATGAATAGGAACGACGCAAATACGGATGATGAAGAAAACGATGCATCAACATCATCTAAATTTTGAAAATTTTAAATTTGGATCTATCATCGTTTTGTAATTTTTTATTTTGGATGTGTATGGTTTTCAAATTTTGAATTATGTATTAATTATGAAATTTTAAATTTTGAATATAAAATTGATGAAATTTTAAATTTTGAATATAAAATTGATGAAATTTTAAATTTTGAAAAAAGATATACCTGAAATACCACTATGCACATTTTTTTAAGTGTATCGTGATGCACTAATTTAATAAAGAATAAAAAGTATGAAAATTACACAAATGGTCCCTGAAAGTCAAAAGGACAATAATGCCCCTGAGACTAACGGCTCAAGTTAACCGCCGTTAGTTTCAGGAACCAAATTGTTACAACTTTTTTGATTTTAGGGACTTGTGGTGTAATAAACTTTTTTCAGGGACTAAAACCGTAATTTTATATAAACTACAGGGACCATTTATGTAATTTGTCTAAATATAAATATAAAATAAAAAAATACAAATACAAATACAAATTTAAATATAAAATTTAAGATAAATACAAATATAAAATAAAAGATAAATACAATTTATTATTTTTAAAACCTATAATTATTAATAAATCATTAATTCTATCTAACATTTATCATTATTCAATTTTTTATTATATTTCTCATTATCTTATATTTTTAGTTATTATTATGAATATAATACGAATACATCCAAATTACAACTTATATATATTTATCTGTATGTCTAATTAAAAAAATATTACGTGTTTATAAATTTATTAAAATACATATTATACAAACAATATTGAATAAATATAAAGAAAACATAATACAATATTTTTAAAATAATATCAAGTTCAAGCCTTACCAATGACATCTCTCCTTAAGTGGAGGTTAGGAGTGAGCTCGGTACTGGACCGTACCGAACCGGTACCGATCCTGAAAATAACGAAACCGAATTATTAGTTTTGAAAGAACCGAATACCGAACCGTATAATTTTATATGGTGCCGGTTCGGTTCCGAATACCGAATTTTAGCTAATTTAAGAACCGAATACCGAATTTTAGCTAATTTAAAAACCGAATACCGAACCGAATATATTAATTTGGTATCGGTTCGGTACCGGTTCGGGTTCGGAAAATGGTACCCGTCGCACACCCCTAATGGAGGTGTGATGTTTGATACTCACATTTAAGGTTTTTAACATAAATGTGTTATTCTCTAACCACTATTCCACTAAGATTAGCCCTTAAAAAATATTGATTAATATAATATATTATACTATTGAGTTATTATTATTTTCAAGATCCCACGCTCCATGTAACATGAAAATTTGGCATCAATCTTAATCCACAAAAGACTTCTAGCACATCTATTTCTTAGGAGGCTCGTTAAACTTTCTTCGGTATCCACTTACATTTTATAAATAGGGATAAAACCATACAATAGTAATCTACTTATAAAAATTTATCATTATGATACGTCTACTTTTTTAAATATCGATATGGTACCTGTACTTCAATTTTTTATACCGATATGACCATGTTTATAATAGATCTCTGTTTTTCATGCCATTGGAACCCTGTTTCGTACGTAAAAACCGGGCTTTATTATGTAGAATGACCATATCGATACAGAAAATTAAAGTACATGTACCATATAGACAATTAAAAAAGTAGACGTACCATATCGATACATTTTCAAAAGTAGGTTGCTATTGTATGGTTTTACGCCTTGTAAATATGGATTAATATAATACATTATGCTATTAAGTTATTATTATTTTAAACATCCCACCCTCCATGCAACAGTGTGTGCCAATCTGGTATCAATTTTATGTTTTCATTTTTCATGTATAGTTACTAGATTTTTATCAATTTCTCATTAAGTATTGTTACTACTATAATTACTTAGTATATTTGAATAAATGATTTACAAAAATTACAAGTAATTGAATACATTTTTTGGCAGATTTGTCTCGTTCAATCCGTACGTTTCACCTACCTACTTCAATTTTAGCTTATTTTTTATATTTGACTAATAATTTTTTTATAAAAATAAAGTTAACCAATTTGAATAAATAGATGAAAATTGTCACCTCTAAAACAAAAGCAACCAGGAGATTGGTGACCAGAAGAGCAAGATCCCATACCAATTTGATCTTAAACCCCCCATGTGACCCATCAAAATCTTTCATGTAAGATTGTATAGGAAAAGTATTTTGATGGAAGGACATCAATATTAACTAGTTGAATACCCGTGCGTTGCTCGGGTGATTTATTTCAAAATTAATATTTTTTTAATTAAACAATTACACAAAAAAAAATATTTTCTTTTGAAAGACTATACATATATATTCTCTTATACATTGTTTGTTAAGGAAAAAAAAATATTTAACTCTATCATGAAAATTGCTACACGTAATTATATTTGAGGTTTGTTTGTTTAAAATTTTATTATCTCCATTATTGTCAGTTTTATTGGTATAAGAAATTATAAGTTTTCTATTTTAATTTTTTTTAAATAATTTATGTTGGAAAATCTAAAGATATTGTTAAGTTTGCTTTATTTTTTATATATTCTAATAAAAACGCATTATAATCACACATATATATTGGTTGTCAGATTATTTTATTTACATTCCAGTAATAGTTTTAACACAACATCAAATATATTTCATATTGTATTTGCTATATCTAAACTTAGTTTTATCTATCGTAAATATCAGTGTTAATATTGAAAAAAATCATTATATTTTCATGTTAAGTAAATTTGGTCTCTTAATATTATTATTTTTAATCATTTTAATCCTTACATTATATTTTATTGAAACTGTTATATTTTGTTTGGTAAAAGTCAACATATCGTTATGATATCTCCTATCTATGTTTAAAATTAAAAATATACATCAAACTAATTTAAAACATAAAAAAACAATGCAATTCAAATACAAGAAAGACACTTATTACATGAACAAAATTGTTGACCTTGCTATTTTGTTAAATGTTTTTCTCAAGTATTTTTCATTATTTTAAATCATTGCTTGTGGCCAATCTGGAATTCATAATTATCTAGGAGTGTTTGTTGACCATTTGTGTGTCTAAATCGTCCTTTATTTATTTGATTTTGCTGCTTGAATTAGATAAAATACAGAATGTTTAAGTCTTTGTGTTGTGTGTGAATTACATATGTGTATGTTAGCTTTCGTTTTTGTCGAGAATGGCTGACCAATAAGCCCAATTGTCCTTCGGCCTAACCTTTAATTGATTTCTATGTGGTTTGTTGATTCAAATGCAAGTATTAATTGTCATTAACCTTTGCATTTTTTTTGCTGGAAAATAAGATCAAAACAGAAAATAAGTGCAGTATTAGTGTGCTGTCCAGGTGTTTAGCTTAAGTTCTGTCCGTAAAAATGGGCAAGAAGGTCAAATGGTCTTCGACCTTGGCAACTTAATTAGCAAGGATATTTATTGATCAGTTTTATGTATCAATCGTCATTTATCCTACCTTATGTTGCTGCTGAAAAAGCTAAAAACAAAAAGATATGAGTTGTGAGTGTGTGCAGTGTGCGATTATGTGTTTGAATATGTGTGTTTGCATGTTAATGTCAGGCTCCAAGAATAAATAGTCTCGGAGTGTTGTGTGTGTCTCGTAACCTCTGTGTGTGTTCATTGAATTGATACATAAATAAAGGAAGAAACAACAGCAGCATAAGTATCAAACATATATATGCTATGTGTATTATAGTATATATGTACATCATTTTCAAAATATTTAAAGAATATTAAAGAAGATACTGTCGATCAACTTTTCTACAGGAGTTGAAAACATCTTTGACTCTTCATCTGGTTGATTAGCATACGTGAAGTTCATCTTGAAACGATATAGTTTTCTTCACGCAAACATTGTTGATGTAGTTTTTTTTTTCAATATTGATTATGGCTACTGACTCTGTGTGTGTGTGTGTGTGTATGTATGTATGTGTGTGTGTGTGTCTATATATATATATATATATATATATATATATATTAGTACGTAACTTCAATAAAACATGTTTTATCTCTAACTTGGTTACATTTAACTCGTTATATAAACATCTAATAATTATAATGTTTCAAATTATATAAAGAATTGATAACTTGATAAATATGCAGCTGGAAATATTTATTATTCAAGTTTGGATTTTTTTTTCTGCATATTCAGTTATGATATTATCCAGTGTTTTTCTGCATATCTTAATATTTCGGTTATCCTATAGCCGATTAAATTTGATTTCTTATGTTTATTTAACTTGATAAATCAGATTGCATCTATTTCCAACAGTGCAAATTTGAAATTTTCTAGCGGATAAATCTGATTTGTTATTTTTATTTAACTTGATAAACCAAATTACAACTATTTCCAATAGTGAAATTTTGAAATTTTATTGTCATTTTTATTTCTTTCCGGAAAATCTACATATTTAAATTGCAGAAACATTAAAATATGTAGAAAAATCTTGATAATTATGTGGAATCTTATTGAGCTAAAATAGTGGGGGGAATCCCATTATTTTTGGAATTTTTAACCAATTATATTGCGTCAAATAAGTAGCCATGATTTTCTGAATTTTAACCAACTATACTGCGCCAACTAAGCCTTAATTTTCTGAATTTTTACCAGTAATATTGCGCCACGTGAGCATTTTTTCTCTCTGCTCCGTCGGCAATATATATATAATTATTGGTCGAATGAGTACCCTTCATATGTACGATGAAAGTAATAATGTTAAATCTTAACTTATAATTCACTCGATATCATGCCTTGTACGTTATATCCACTTGATGACATCAATTTTAGTTGAATTTTTAAAGTGTTGACCGCAGACGTTTTGTATTTATGATTAATGTTGCAAAAGGTATGGCTCATTTGATGATCTTAAAATCAACCGAAATTGTAGACGTCCTTAAAGTGCTTCAATTTCACATTATCTATCAAATAGAAGGTAACCTTCGTAGTCATTCTTAATTAGGTTGTCTAAGGCATTATACGATTGAATGTTTCTTTCTAGTTTAATGAACATTTATTCATTATTTTCTTCTTTTTTCTATTTTACATGAATTAAAACTACGATATAATATATGCATTTATAGATATTTTTACAACAAAAAACTTATTGATATGCAATGCATTTGTATGGGAATAGCATAAAAGGGTACGTCTGAATGGTTAAAATATTCATTAACTTATACAAGAAATGCAAATCTAAATATGTATATTTACATAGAAAGTAGCGGAGTTCAAAATAAATCATAATAAACGAACGATAAAAGCTTGTTGGGAACATGTAAAAGAGGTGGTCGTTTGATTTCCATGTGAGCAACACTTAGTTTTGTCCATTGATACAAAATAACAAACAAACAGTTAACGTGTCCATGTAAAATGTAAAAAGATGTAAAATATAAAAAGTTAAATGTGAAGGGTAATATGAAAAGTGAAGGGTCCAATGTGTTAATATAAGAAAGTGAAAGGTCAGAACACATTTTGTCTTTTCAAATTTATTACACTCTCCCATTTTTATTTCCATGTCGGGGTCTTCACCTACATTTCGTCAAATTTAACTCCTTATCCTTTACCCATTTTTGTTTTATTCTTTTCTCCTCTTTTATGTATGGATGTATATACCAGTGATGAGTTCAATAGAAAATCAATATGCATCAAAAAATTTTAGTAAATCAATCATAGCTCTTAGATTAGATGCATATGTGATATTAGATTAATGTATCACGATGCACTTAAAAAAATATGCATGGGTGTATTTCAGGTATATTTTTTTTCAAAATTTAGAAAATTTCATCAACTTTAATTCAAAATTTAAAAATTCATAATTAAATAAATTCAAATTTTAAAAACCATACACGTTCAAATTAAAACTTACAAAACGATGATACATCCAAATTTAAATTTTTACAAAATTTAGATAATGTTCATGCATCGCCTTCTTCGTCATCGTTCATCATTCATATTCGTGTCATTCATATTCATCAATCCTTCAAATGAGACCGGGCATCTTTGGCGTTCATGCATAATTCGAACCGATTAATATACTCACAAAATGACGATGCGTCACGACCTTCAATAATTTTAAACTTTCAAAAGCGATTAATACTCACAAAATGACGATGCATCACGACCTTAAATACTCAAAATGGATTAATACTCACAAACCTTCATCACAAAATAACGGTGCAGACGGAGGAGGCGGTGGTGACGGTGCAAAATGACGATGCATTACAACCTTCAATAACTTCAAACATTCAAAACCGATTAATACTCACAAAATAACGATGCATCACGACCTTTAGTACTCAAAACCGATTAATACTCACAAACCTTCATCACAAAATGACAGTGCAAATCGTGATGGCGCTGCTGGTGGTGGTGGCGGTGCAGGCGGTTGTGGCTGTGCAGGCGGCGGCGGCGGTGCAGCCTGTGGCGGCGGCGATGTAGGAGGTGGAGAGGATGAAGGGTTCAAAATTTGAAAATAATTTGGTCAAATTTAAGTAGGTTGATTATAGGAATTATAGGTAGCTTTATTATGGCATTTCCTTATTTAAAAAAGATTTAATTTTAGAATACAAAAAATTTTAGTTTTCCTAAATTACCCAAAATGAAAACCGTGATGCATTAAAGGGCTTTGCAGTGCATGAAAGTTCTCCGAAGTTTTCCGATGCACGTTGATTTTTTTCCATTGAACCCCCTATATATATATATATATATATATATATATATATATATATATATATATATATATATATATATATATATATATATATATATATATATATATTCAAGATTAATTGAGGGTCATCTTTGATTGAATTACTAGAGTACCATATTAAATGTACATGTTCATTACGATAAAATGTTATTTCATGTAAACTACAATACACACATGTTCAAATGTGTATCATTATTGACTAGTTCATCTCATTTACATGTTGATTATGATAAACTGTTACATTTCATTCAAAATAACAATATGCATATGTTCAAATATGAAATATGCATGAACATTTGCATATCGTACATGTGAATGATGTGAACTAGTCAATCAAAATGCAATTTTGAACATATGTATATTACATTTTTACATGAAATCTAACATTTTATCGTAATAAACATGTACGTTAATATGATACTTCAGTACTCCAATTTAATACGGTACTCCATGGAACTCGACCATATATATATATATATCTATATACATATATATATATATATGTATATGTATATACATATATATATATATATGTATATGTATATACATATATATATATATATGTATATGTATATACATATACATATATATATATATGTATATGTATATACATATACATATATATATATGTATATGTATATACATATCTATATATATGTATATGTATATGTATATACATATGTATATGTATATACATATACATATGCATATGTATATGTATATACATATACATATGCATATGTATAGTATATACATATACATATGCATATGTATATGTATCATACATATGCATATGTTATGTACACTATACTACATAACATATGCGAATATGATAATATGTACGATATGACAAATATCATATGCATATGTATATTTATACTAATCATTCTATGTATAGTATATACATATTACATAATCTATATGTATAGTAGTTATACATTATATATGTGCTATGTTGTATATGTACTACACTATATCTCAATTATATAGTATATGTAATATAATATACATATTATATATTACATTATCATATAAGTATATATATATATGTATATATATATACATATATATAAATATATATATATATATATACATATATATATATGTACATATGTATATATATATATATACATATATATATATATATATATATAGGGGTGGGTTCAATGGAAAACCACTATGCACCTGAAAATTATGGAAACCTATGCATACTGTCCGATTTGGTGCATTTCATGAAAAACGCGGTGACATGATCGTAAATAAGGTGATGCATCACGCGGGATTTTGATGCATCACACGGGAAATTTGATGCATCACGCGGGATTTTGATGCATCACGCGAGGAATTTGATGCATTTTGTGGTGGTGCAGTGCGGTTTTCACAAGTTTTCAGGTGCATTGTGGTTTTCCATTGAACCTCCCTCTATATGTGTGTGTGTGTGTATGTATGTATGTATGTATGTATGTATAGACACACACACACACAGAGAGGGAGGTTCAATAGAAAACTTTCGAAACCATAATGCATTAGCAAAGTAGGAACGTGCATCATGATCATTTGATGCATCGTATAGTTGGTTCAAGTCGAAACACAATGTATCGCATTGTAAAACATATTGCATCATGATCACTTAATGCATCATGCGGCCGGTTCGGAGTCCAATCAATCCGGCGTTCAAACCGATCCACTAGTAGAAATCGGTTCATTGTTTTTATGCTTATCCTCATAAATTTCATGAGAGAAAGTGCTTTAGTAGCAATTTCCATGTTCTATTGCAAAACGCAAGGAGAAGCACGAGCGGAGCGGTCTGGCTAGAAAAGTGAGAAAGAGAAGACATAGTTAGACTGTAGGTGTAAGAGTTGTTACAACAAGTCTATAATGAATAAAATATGAAATTACTGTAGGTGCAAGACTGTAAGTGTAAGAGTTGTTACCTTTTAATATATAAACTTACTAATGCATCATAAGAAAACTAGTGAATAAAATTCGATGTTGATCAATTTGTGTTGTGAGTTCATGGTGAGATAGCTAACTCCATGGCAAGATGATTTATGTTGATGTTTGTAAGGTTTCAACAGAATTTAACCCGATAGTTTGACTAAAGGATTGGTTAGATACTTAGTGCACAAGTCTACTTTAGGGATTATATTTAAGTATAAGTAATCTCAAGTGTAAGATACCCACCAAGTTTTGAATATGAATTGTATGACCTTGTGTATATATTATCTTCAAACATTTAAAAGAGTTGAAGGGTTCAATTCTTAAATCACTCTGATTCTCAAGTATTTGAAATGAAAAGTCTATCTTCATGATAATTTCAATGATGCATGAGTTTATTTTATATGTATGTTGTTTGTTAATCAAAGTTACACTTAATTAAAGGAGAAATATTAGTGATTAGGATGTTTCTCTTAGAGATGAACAAAGGAGTGGTGTTACTTGATAGGAATGTTTTGGGGGCTAATGGAGTTTTTTTTGTGGGATTGAGTGAGGGAGTTAAGAGGGAGATTTGATGACGAATTAGAGGAGCTTGTGGGTTTGGTGAGGACAACTTCTTTGAATTCTACTTCTCCTGATCGCTGATGGTGGATCCTTGATTCGTCGGGAGTTTCTTCGGTCAAAGGACTCAAATTGATAGTGGAGGATAAAAAGCTTTTGGTCTATGTTGTTCAAACTCTGTGGTAAAAGTCTGTGACATGTAAGGTCTGCATTTTCATCTGGTGACTCTTCATGGGAAGCTTTCGGTTCGATCAATTCTCTATGATCTTGGCTTTAACTTACATTCTTATCTTTATCATCAGTGTGACTTGGAAGTGGAATCTAATCCGCAAGTTTTTGGGATTGTCAGGTATCCAAAACCTTTTGGTCTCATTTCTTCAATGATGAGGCATGGATTGGACTTCGGGAGTCAATTTTTTTGATCTTCGAACCTTGACATTCAATTCAGTGGTGTTCTTCAAGTGGGGCTATTTTTGCAAGCAACGACAAGGATTGGTTTTCTACTGATAGGCAAAAATAGCAAACCTTTGGTCGAAAGTCCATAGATTGAGATTCTCTCTTTGATGTTTAATGCTCCTCTTTCCATTGGATATCCAAAAGGGAGAAAAGTGTGACATTTCATGGGCTGAAGGTTGTGTTGTCCGGCAGGTACTTTGTGTTTGTTTCTTCTCTATAGTGGTGTTTGGGTAGTTTCTCGCTTTTTGCCTTTTCGCTTTCGGGTTTTTTTTTTCTGTTTTCTCTTTAGTTTTTACTTTGGTTTGTGTTTGTGTTCTCTTCGAGTTTATCCTCTTCTTATTGTTTGGCGTCTCTCCCTCATTTAAAAATCAATTGTTTATCTCATTTAAATAATATGACTTCATCATTTAATTTTAAAAAATAATACAAATAGAATAATAAAAAAACTGAAATTAAAAAAATGTTGAGAGTCAATAATTAACGAAATTAATTAAAATGTATAGGGACCAATTATGTCTTACAAGTTACAAGGGTATAAAAGGAAGGACCAAATGTGAAGTTGCGATTGTCTGTAACAAAGGAAATACAGGTTTATATTCATAAGCTGAATTAAATCTGACGGATTATTTTAAAACTTTTACTCTTTAAAATATAATTGCTTTACAAAGATTTTGTATTACTGCATTCAAGAAGCAAAATCTTGTCGGTATCGATCTTTATTTTGCTCTCTCTTAATTATATATATATAATATTATATATTATTAGGTGTAGTAGAATGAAAGCAATGTAAGGACTAAATGACACAAAATTATAAAATAAAAAAATAGTACATCAATGATAATTGTGTCAATTTTCGAGTAAGCAATGAATGCAATGTTTGTATGCTTTTGTTTGAATTTATGAATTTTTAAAACCCTATTACCCATTCTTATTTATTAATTTTTTATACACTTTTCTTCCGATAATTATAAATACAATTCTTATAAATATCTTATGTGCTCAAAATATAATAAAACAAAGCATACACTTAAAACATGTTTATATTATGGTTGCGTTTGACAAGAAGCTTCTAAGAGCTTGTAGTAGCTTCAGCTTTTGATTTTTAAAAGCTCAAGCTCAAAAACTCTATTTGATTGATAGAAATTTAAGCTTTTAATTCAGATTTGAAAGCTCTTAAAATCTCTTCCACGAGAAGCTATCTAAAGTAACTTTTAAAATGAACTTGAGATTTTAGTCAAACAAAATTATTTTTTTACTCTCTAAAGAATTATAAACTATGTATAATATTTAATTTATATAATATCTTTTTATGTCCTTTAATATTAAAAGCTATAGATATAACTACTTTTACCAACACATTTATAAAAAATAAAAAACTCCGGCTCTTTTAAAAAGTTACACCTCCCAAAAGCTTCAGCAACTAAAAGCTTCAGCTCATAGCTCTAGAAAGAAGATACAACTAGTCATGACAAACATACTTTATATCATCTTACCTCATTTAAAACCAATTTTTTCAAAAAAAAAATTCATAATCATGTTTAAATTTATAATACAAGACAGTTGTCAAAAATCACAGATAAACACATACTAGAACTATATGAAAAGTATATATTCACATAAACGATACTATTGTAAATGTATGCTCACACTAAGAATGTTCATATAAAATTTTTCATCTTCACATGACTATTAAGATGTTAAAAACTCTGAGTGTGTGTAATTTTTTTTTACAAATAGTCATATATTATTTGGTATTTACGTGAACATGAAAAAAAAATAAAGTTTTTTTCCGTGTCATGTTCACATCCAAAACGTGTGTGTTCACATATACGCACAATACTTTGCATTTTTTAGTTACTCACAAAAACCATATATATATATATGTGTGTGTGTGTGTGTGTGTGTGTATGTATAAAAATTGGGTTCAAATCGTCTGTACTGGTCAAAACGAAATTTTATTAAACATTTTTTTCATAAAAATGTACAAAATAATATTATAAGTTAAAACAATTAGCATCATAAGTTTTTATCAGTAAAATTGTAAAAAATGTGAATGAATGAGTTTTTTTATTATTTATTCACATGATTGTTTTTTATTAATTTATATAATAAAACTCATGATACCAATTTATATTAACTTATAATTGTTATTTTACAAATTTTTATTTAATTTTCTTTAAAAAAAAATTTCATCTTTAATAGCACCTTCTGTACCCCGTAAAAAAGTTGTACTTTTAGGAATTTGAACACACACACACACACATTCACTTATGTGTGTGTGTGGGGGGGGGGGTTGAGTTTTATGGAGTCTTATATTATAGTAAAGTCCAACTGTCATATTATAAATGTACATGTTTATTACGATAAAAATGATCAATTTTAAACACAAGTACAATATACACATGTTCAAAAATGCATCATTTTTCACATCGTTTGAATTTTATTATATCAAAAAAGTTATGCAAAAATGTAATATTTAAACAATATTCACAAGTTCAAATGATGTGAACTGGTAATGCACTTCTAAGCATGTGCATATTGTATGTTTGCATGAAATATAATATTATATTGTAATGAACTTCTAATGATGTGAACTGATCGAATGTAATAAAATATTGAACATTTCCATGAAATATAACATTTTTATCGTAATGTATATGTTAATTTAATATGTTACTCAAGTACTCCACTTGAATCAGTGACTTTGTTGAATTAAAGAATTTTTATGTTGAATCATAAAACATTGATAAATCATCAAACTTATTGAAAATAACTAATTGTAACATAAGAGTAATCATGTTGACTCATGATAGAAAACGAATTTACAAACTATCTTCACACTTAACATATTGAATGAATGTGTAAATAATATTAGTGTGTGGAATACGTTTAAACAAATCCTACATGTTGAATGTTTAAACCAGTTTGTTGATTTATAAGTTCATTACTTAATTATCCAATATGTTGAATTATATAGTAAGTTGTTGAATCAACTTGTAAGTAGGAGTACCATGTACAGTGTCTATTGAAGAACAATTTTAATATGTTGAATCATAAAGTAAATGTTGTTGAATCATATATTATACGTATTTTAAAATTTGTTGAATGGGTAGGGTCAAAAGGTTAATGTATCGGCAACCCCAACTGGCTCACGTCAGATCGTCCCAAGCCCATCACATAATAGATAAATCGAGCTAACCAAGCGGTAAAGCAACACTAAGGAGTCCAATGGCTTTAAGGGAGCTGCGTTGCCACTCCTCCACCTCGTATCCCTGACATTTGTTAGGTAATGTCAAATTTACCAGTGTTCTTTCCAACTTGGTTGTATGCCCAGAGGCACAATTATATTATGTTGAATTATATTGTAAATGTTGTTGAATCATATTTTGATACATATTCTATAATTTGTTAAAACATATTTCAAAATGTTGTATCAATATGTAATCCGCTGAAACATATAGTAAAAGTTATTATGAAGATTTTTTTTATATTGAATGTTTGAAAAAATTCAACTATCTAGAATCATATTTCATTCATATTTTCAATTTCTCGCAGCGGAAATAACGATAAACCATTTTGATTTTCAATTTTTACGTTCGGAAAAACCGAAATGCCATTCGTTGGTATTTTTATGTGGACGTCTAGTCAACGCCACACACCGTCCAGTCGTCAATGATTGCTATTATAAAGATATTGTTTGGAATAATGTCTTAATAAAAAAAAGACAGGTAAAACTATGTTATTTTAAACGAAAATTTTAGTAGGTTGTTGTAATAAAAAAGTTATATCCGATTCGTTGCTATTTTTGTAAAGAAAACCGTTAAGTATTTCCCTACCTCGTGTTGGAGCGCGCATCTAATAAAAAAATAAGTATTTGGAAACAAAAATATAAATATTCACCAATTATTCAACGAAAAACAATATGCCATCATATAAAATATAATGATAAATATTTTTTAATAATAATTGCATTGAAGAAACGGTGGTGGGCTATTTGGGTCCTCTTATTTGGTCCTCTCATATTGCACACGTCCATATTTGTCTACTTCCTATTTTTATACCGTTATGATCTCAAAATAAATTAATATGTTATCATTTGAATTATTTCAGGTTCATGTTATACAAATAGCTTTTTTTCCTTCAAATTCCGCTCCTCATTTCATATGTTTTTTTATTAATAACACGACACGTGCTAAACCAAGTATTCACACTTTTTTTCCAAATTTAAATTAACAAAGGGCTAATGAAATAAAATACATGCTTTTACATTTGTTTTCTTTTACACATGATGTAATTCTTTTAGTAAAACATAATATATAAAAACTTAGTACAAAAAAACAAAAATAGTTATATATTACAAATTAATAAATTAATAAAATAATCAATTTGATTATCTATCTGCTTGAATTGTTTGACTACACACTTTACTATTCACCTTGTTTGTAAATTTTAGCAGTTACAATGTTCAAACTATATACTAACATTAGTTATTTGAATAAAAATTAAAAATAATATCGACTTGTTTTCTTCTTAAGATCCTATTTAATAATTTTCCACGCCATGAACACAAACTGCAGCCATGTTTGTTTACTTTTTAATAGAATCATTAAGAGATAAACAAACAACCACTGAGTCCA
Organism: Centrapalus pauciflorus; assembly: GCA_020465985.1. Taxonomy (NCBI): domain Eukaryota; kingdom Viridiplantae; phylum Streptophyta; class Magnoliopsida; order Asterales; family Asteraceae; genus Centrapalus; species Centrapalus pauciflorus. The sequence continues at coordinate 59,336 of JAANYP010006814.1, read as the reverse complement.
ACATATTTTGTTGGTGACTGTTGCTACTGAAACCACCATACATCAATGCTTGTGACCACAGAGTTTTTGGCCTAGCGGTACCAAGGTGTTAGAGGAGACCACAAGGTTGTGGACTTGTGGGTTCGAGTCTCATTGAGGACAAAAGGTGTAGATTTAGGAGTAGGATTAGATGGGTGTGCGAGTTCTGCTGTAGAAAAAGAAAAAAAAAAAAAAAAAACAATGCTTGTGAAACACACGACTTGTCTTGACATTGTTGTCTAAATTGAACTTAAGCTCCAAACAAAACAAAAGCTAGCAATGAACCCAACTTGAAGCCTAAATTAAAAATCAAAACTTAACCGCACCTAAGGTAATATTTTTTGTTTCCGAAACTTATAATTAAAGAAAAAACTTTTAGATTTATTTCGATGTGCGAGCATGGTTTTAATAGGACGATGGTTAGATAAGTGGTGGTGATGTTGATTGTTGTGAAGAGTGATAATGGTAGTTGTGGTTCGGGGATGAAGATGGTGTGGTGATGGTGACAACGTGACATTGCATATGAGTAAGATATGAAAAATGATGAATTAAATGATACTTTGTTTGTTGGACTAAAAAGCTTTGTATCTATTCAAATTTTTGGTCCCTGAAATGTCTATTTTATAATTATTGTTAGGGTCTTCAAATTAATAACACACTCTTGTAGGTTTTTATTTAGGTGAGAATTCTTAAGTATTATGAGAAGTGAGGCTAAAATTTTCTCAAACCTTCATAATAAAAAAATATTGATAGATTTATATAGTGAACATAATTTATTCTAATACAATGATTATGTAAATTTTATATTTCGAAAAAGAGAAACAAAAAATAATGTTTATTTTTGCTCTTAAGTTTATCATAAAACATTAAAAACTAAGGGTTACGAGAACCTTAGCCATAAAAGTTCAACCTGAAAATTGTTATTTTTAAAATTCAACTTTCATATCATATTTTTAATGTAAATCGACATAAAAGATTACTAAAAATTGTATTGTAGAAATGATAATTTTATAATTTCTCATATTTCTTATAAAATTAAAAACTTATCACGTCACATCCTATGAATTCCACCTGAACGTACCTAAACATTCCATCCACCACATCTCATTACCAGGGCCGTCCTGTGGATTTAGATGGCCCTGTGCATATAATTATAAGTAAACCTTTAATTATGAATATTAATAACATGTGTAAAAATTTAATTAATACTATAAAACAAACAATTCATAAATACGTATACAACTCCTGGTTTGAGAAAAATAATACAAAATACTTAGTAAAAACTAATCTAAAAATAAGTCAATGACAATATATTAGCTCCTAAATTCCTTTATTCGTATAAAAATTATGGAATGTAAGAAGCAATTGGAATTTCTATAGCTTGACAGTTCGTTTTGAAAATTTACTTGCAAGACTACGATAATTAAATTATGGTTACTAATGAAATTTGGGGTCAAACGCAAGTTAGGACCCTATGCCATTGAATACATGGCATTCTGGCCTTGTCCCTGGGCCATCACTTATGTTCTATCCGTATTATGTACACCTATCCAACCTATTTATTTATATATAAAAAAATAAACATACATAATTTTTTAAATAATCATATTCATTCTATATCAGTTTACTATCAAAGTTATTTTCATAAGTATGACCCAAAAGGAGCCTAAACCATATTCTGAAAAGAAAAAAAAAAAGGATATGTTATAAGAAAGGGTTGATTATGAAAAAAACCAACATGTTTTCACGTTTTTTGCGTTTTCGTCCCTCTATGTTATTTTTTTTCATAAAAAACCTCAAGTTATTCTTTTCTTATTGGTTTTGTGAAATTTGGACATTAGAACCCGGTTTTTCAAGTTTTTAAAACCCGGTTCACAAATTATAACCGGGGTCTAATGTCCAAAATTTCACTAAACCAATAAGAAAAGAATAACTTGAGGTTTTTTATGGAAAAAAATAACATGGAGGGACGAAAACACAAAAAACGAGAAAACATGTTGGTTTTTTTCATAATAAACTCTACAAGAAACAATTAATATGAAAGCAGAGGGGTGGTGGCAGAAAAGAATTGAAGCGAACGTGTGGGAAAGCAGGGCAGGCACCTGAATGAAAGGAAACGAAAGCGTAGGCAAGGGAGGTCAGTCAGTGAGTCAGTCAGTCAGTCACCACACACACGTGTGTCAAAATGACCCGATCCCCCAAAATTCGACGTGGACCACTCCTATTCTAAATGTGGTCCTGCTCCATCCCCTCCCTAATCATGCAATCATAATAACATATTTTGTTATCCATTTCTAAATTTTCTTTTAATAATACTACTTCCTTCACTTTTATAATAAATTTAGATTTAAGTGAGTACCACCCATTATGCAACTTATCAGATGATACCATTTTTAAAATTAAGTTTTTTGAAATTTTTTTCATAAACTTGTTTTAATTAACATCACACGGATGATAATAAATTTCACGCAAATTCGAACACTCTAAGTGTATGAAATCACACATCAAATAAATGCAAGTTCACATGTATTCAAAATTATGTAAGTGTACGTTCAGATCACTTTTTAGGAGCTAGGAGATGCGACTGTATGTGAAGTTTACATATAATCTTCATAATGTTAATTAAAACATGTTTATGAAAAAATTTAAATTTTTTTAAATGTGGTACATTCTGGTGCGCTACATAATGGGTGGTATTCTATCGAAACATATTCTATAGACTAAGGATCTTTTGTGGTATTCAATTTATATATATATACATATATATATATATATATATATATATATATATATATATATATATAGACTAAGGATCTTTTGTGAACACTTTATTCGTTGTGAACAACCATAAAATAGCTTCTGAATCTTATGAATCTTGTTGAAAATAATATTGGACTCTTCTATTAACCTATTAATACTATTGGATCCTTTGGATCTTATTGAATCCTATGAATTTGTCGAATCTTATGAATCTTGTTGCATCTTGTGCATCTTGTTATAAAAACTACGTACGATGAACCTTTTGAATGTTCTGAATCTTAAATACTTCAATGAACCTTTTGAATCATATGAATCATATTACAAACACTTGTTGATATATATGAATGATTATATGTATTTTTTTTATTTGTTCACAATGAATCCCATCCCTATATATATATATATATATATATATATATATATATATATATATATATATTTATTTATTTATTTATTGTGGAAACCATGAAAATCAAATTATAAAAGATTTAAAAGTTGTATTTTTATAAATTCTTATGTTTATTTTGTCCGATGTATATTTTTGTTTTGGTCAAGCTTTAGAGGAAAGTTGCGTAGAAAGTTGAATTGATGTAATTGGGTGTTAGATCCTTTGTCTGAGTCCCATGTGTAGTCTGTGTTATAGTCTTGATTGATTGTTGTGGTGTTTTGTAGCTTGGTTTTTTTTTTTTTTAATTGCCCCTAGCATTTTGCTAGAGGTTTGGTGGTATATATTTGTTGTTGTTCCAAAAAAATATATTACAAGTTCATATATAAAAAGACTCGTATGTTTTTTAATTTTGTAAGGTTTCTAAAACGTCATGTAAATTAATAAAGAAAAAAAATGCATGTATGCAGATTTATTGAATCTAGCTTTTAATATACACTTACAACACTTGAAAACATATGAACTTTAATATATAGACTTTTAATTATAATTTTAACACATAATTAATAAAAATAACTTGAAATTTAATTTTGGACTTGATTCTTTCGGTTTATTTGATTATTAAGGGTCTCTTTTGAATTATATCTCTCTTTCTCGTGCACACACACAGAGATATTATATGTATGTATGCTAAAATAGAAAGGTTATATGACAAGTTAAAAATGATTCAAGTTAATTAAAACGTACCAATTTTTAGGTTGATTTGGGTCGACCATCAGATTGTTAACTTTTAACAAACTTATTTTGGGATAATAAACGATAAGTTTGAAATATATTAGATGTGCATTTGACATACAAAATGAAATGGGAAGAAATTAAATTTAAGTTGTAGGTATTAGGGTGCTTGATGTGGTTTAATAGAATATATTCTTTCAAGAGTTAACTAAACGTCACTACTACAAACGGGCGAATAAAGGCCGATTAAAATAAAAAATTAGCTCGGATATTCATCAGGGCTTTTGGGGGGGGGGGGGGGGTAGCTTCATTGCAAACAAAATCTAGCGCGGTTATCTAACCGGATCCGAATGCATATAAAGCCCGGTTTTGCCTTAATAAACCGTGTCCAACCTCTATTAAGCTTTGTAAAAAGTTCTTGACTGTTTTTAATAATTAATCTTCAACAGAAAATTTAAAATAATTATAACCATGTGCAGAAAATACACAAATTCCAACATCAAACCTAACTATTTAAACATTTATGGCAATTCCAACATCAATTTATACATTTGTTTTTGGGTCTACTCATAAAATTTCAATCACTTGGAGTTCAAAAAACATTTAAAGATGGCTCCATTGTCCTTTGTTGTCCATTGCACACAATCTTTTGACCATTCAATCATCTCATCCTCTAACACCTCGTGTTTCACCGGTAAAACAAAACAACATTAGATTTTAGTCCACATTTAAAAAAATATGCTACTATCCCAATGTAACTCTATTAATACCCCACACATTCTCCATAAAAAATCAAACAATATGGGTTCTCTCTTATTTAAAATGATGCAAGAAATACCACTTGTCAATTTAGCTTTCTATTGGCCAAAACTCTACTTCATCAACCATCGGTCCTCTCTCATCTAAATGAGATTTTGTTTCAATTTTAATTAGAATCTAAATGAAAATAAGATTTTATATCATCCATCTTTCCTTCTTTCTCTCTCTCTATGTGTGTGTGTATACATACATATGTGTATATATATATATATATATATATATATATATATATATATATATATATATATATATATATATATATTCAGGTTCAAAAAGGTACCTCTCGAAATCAAGTGCACCCGAAGGTACCAATCTTAAAAACTTTTTTTTTAAATTTTTTTTCATAACTATGTTTAATTTAATGTTATACACATGATATATGAAATTCACACTTTCTGTGTCCTTAAAACTTATGTGAATGCTCAATACATATTTATGTGAATGGTCATTTCACACCATGTGAATGGTGTGAAATGACCATTCACATGATCTTTTTTTACCATTCTCAATATTTATGATGTTGCTTCTTTTGAAAAAAAGTCTTATATATGTCTATAAAAAAAATATATATGTGAATGATCATTCACATTGAGGTACGCTGGGTACGCTGGAATCTTATAGGTACGCTAATAAACCTGATTATATATATATATATATATATATATATATATATATATATATATATATATATATATATATATATATATATATATATATATATATATATATATATATATATATATATATAAAAGCTCCTCATTCGACTTCAGTTCCAAGTAGATATTATGTTTATAATGATATAAAAAAAACGTAATGACGTACAATATGCAGACAGTTCATCGAAGATGATATATAGATGTATTACCAGTGCCACTCTATCCACGAGCAAGAACCAGATGAAAAGGTAAACAATTCATCAATAATTTGTTTACAAAGTAAAAAATTTCTCTGATTATCTTGTAAAAAAAATCAAAAGCGAACTTATCTGGTATATTATTTGCTCATAAGTGAGGAATTCTCCAATGTATTAAACTTGATCTTGACCTTGGGGAATAAATAAAGTAAAAATGTGACACTTAATATAATAACTAACAATTTATATTTTTAATTCATTTTTTTTTATTTTTAATCAATTAAACATTTAATGTTGCAGTTTCAAAAAATGTTGATACACAGTCTACTGAATTCTATTTGTACTAAATTTTATTTTTATATAGGAACTTCCTTTTTATGTGTAGAAATAAAAAAATGATTTTGCATACACTAATTTATAAAATTATGCATAAACTAAATTATAAACTTGTGCATAAATTATAATACAAATATAACTATAATAATATATTTTTTAAAAATGTTTGATTAAGTATTCAATTTTTTTACATTTCTATAGTTTTATTGTCTATAAATATATATCTTTTCGGAAGCAATTTTATATGTCACATTCAAATTAAAACACCTTTTGATACAAATCCGAATACTATATATATTAATTGAAGATATTTTAATATCTCTAATAATCATATTAGGTTTAGCTATCGATTGACATATATTATCACTAACTTATGAATTGTAATCAGCGTTTAATTTTAATTAATTACTTAAACATGTTATCAGAATTTAAGTTAATTTAATTACAACTTTTCTGGTATTTCAAGGATATCGTAAGTTTAATGATCCCGATGCAACACAAAGCCAAATAAATTAACCTTGTTCGTATCAAGAACAACAATAAATGTTAAAAGTTATGAACACAGATAATGATTATATATTTTGCTATTAATAATAGCAATTGTTAACCTGACAACATGTTTATCAAGTCGTCATTATTATTATTGGTAATAAATTTAAAACAACTGAAAAGTTGGTATCACAAATCACTTACTTCTTTAAAAACAAAAGGTATGATTTAAAAATGGAAAATTATCAAGAAATGTAACATAAAATACAAAAAAATTGACAATAAATGTGTTATGAAACATTATAGGCCAAAAAAGATAACATAAAATTCAATTTTGACAATAAAAATGGTATTGATACCAATTTAGAAGGTAAAATTTTAATTTTATGGTACATTTTTCGATAGAAGAATAACATTTGATTATTTTTTGTCTAAAAGTTGAATTTTATGTCCTTTCTTGGTCAAAGTAAAATTTTACGTTATCTTTCTCGACTTAAAAAAATTTACAATACTTTTATAGTCAAATTATATATTTCATATTACATTTCTTAGTAATTTTCTCTTTACAAATAATTGAAACTCAAGAGCATACAAGTGATTTACTTACGAAAAAGATGAAGTCCTAAAAATTCAAACTGATTGATTGGATCATCTGGGTTTCAGTGATCACCACTAAACAAATCATAAAAGAAGTAGTCCAACAATATCAAACTATTTGACATTATAATATCACGATAAACACTAAACAAATCCAAGAATATATATAATTAAGCACCAAAAACATCAACCCATTTGGGTTTCTACGATGAACATCAAAAGACCGACACCATACAATTTGGTTTTATACAACTTGTAAATTGATGTTTTATCTAGTTTTCAGACCTAGATTTTAATGATCAAATCCTCACGTACATATGGATGGAGATGTTCGTACATCGTATAATTTTGAAATCAAAATCTAATAACAACGATAACTTGAAATGAACTTCAAAAAGTAAGAATTGAAACATGAAATTATACCATATTTCAGATTTTTGCTATGGAAGGTTTGAACTAATAATCTGGACATAATTAAGTTTTGATAAAGAACATGCACATTAATTTGCCACAATATTTACACATTTTATGGTATATCATTATTATTTTTAATTTGCCACATTATTTTAATATTTTATGTTTTATTAATTATTGTGTTTAGTTTTACATTTATTATAAAGTAATATAATTAATTTAAGTTTATTATTATATTTTCTTACTAAAAGTTTCATAATGTATTAATATGTAAGCATTCTATTTTTAAAAGACAATGTTTCAATCGCATTTAAATTAATCATATGTATTCACTAGATTTTACAGTCGCATATATATAATTGTTAAAATCTGAACTTTTTTTTTCTTCAATATTTGCAATAGATGTTTTTACTTTCTACGTGTTGTAAACTTGTCTATAAATTGTATCTGTCATTCCGTGCATCTTTTGTCTTACTTTTTAGCTAGCAATGATACATGTATTTGACCTTAACTTTTAATAAGATAATGTTACACAAAATGCTCATTAAGAATAATAATTAATCTCTTTTGTATATATTTTCTTTTATAAAAAAATGTAATTAAGACCACACTGCACGAAAAATGGATTAATTAAAGGAGGATAAATCAGAATTGATCGATAATTCTAGTAAAGCAAATAAACAATCTATATTCTTTTCGTATATAAAAATCTTAACTTATGATTTTAGAGTATTCTTACAATTAAGCCACTTAATTAAAACATATGAAATTACCTATTAAAAAGAAGCCATTGAAATGATAAAATAATATTGAAAGAGAACTAACAGATAAATTAAACGAAATCATGTAATCTTTAATTTAGAAGTGTGATCTTTGTTAGCAATAAAATACCTTAATTTTTGAATAATCATATTTAGTTTCTTACAATTTATCGTTGATTTTAAAAAGATATTACAAAAATAAAACACAATATTATTAGCAAATAAACAATTTCGGATATAAATTGAGCAAACATAGAGATAGAACGATGATAATTTACTTAATTGTTGACTATAAAATCTATAATATATGATATGTAATTAAATTAAAATTTTAAGAATCTGATGTAAAAAATTGAGCCTATGATTGGAAAATCAATTAACATAAATAGAGTTATAATTTCTTTGACCAAAAATAAATAAATAAAAGAGATTTAAGTATAGCTAGCTAGGTGATGTAAAATTAATGTCTTGGTCTAGTTGAAGCAAATCGTGTAAATAATAAAGAAGAATGCAATTAAATTGTATTATTAAGAACAGTTATTATATTATATTCTTATAATCCATTATAAATTAATGTAAATTTTAATTATGATTCGAGAATTTCCTACAAATAATTAATTTTTCAATATAATAAAAAAAACTTATTTTTTTTATAATAATATACTATAATGTGGAAGTAACAGGAGCAGGCTCACTGCTAGAAATAATGCCGCCACCATCATCCACCGTCGTGGTGGTGGCGCTTGACGTAGCACCACCAGCAGCGGCTCTTTTTCTCTTCTTCTTCTCATATGGAATCCCCCTGGCTTTGGCTTGACTATCTTTGACCTCCCGTAAATATATCCTCACAGCTCTGGCACCAAACGGGTTTGACTCAGGCTGACCGCCGTTTTCCTCGTAAGCGGCCCTGAGACGGCCGATGAGCGCGTCGAGGCTTCCCCAAGCTTGTTTTAGCGGACAAGCACAGGGTGCGGGTGGGTTAGGATGGCCAAAGTAAGCACAAGCAGTGACGTGCACCTTGGTTTTCCCGAACTGGTCAAGGTATTTGAGAAACTCGATGACATGTGCGCCACTGCACCTTGCCAACGTCAACGGTGGCTTGTGGTTTTTCAGATACTGTAAGAAGGTGTTCCAGTCACGGCGTTTTTGTGATTCGTATCTGCTGAGTGGTGGTGTTGATTTGCCGGCGGGTGAGGGTGATTCGGGGCCAGGAGGTTGGCCGGATCCAGAAGGCAAATCCATAAGGTGGGAAGATTGAAAATTTCTGTTTTTGGGGAGTGGATTGATTGATTGATTGATTGATTGATTGTGGAAGGAAGGAAGGAAGGAGGGTGGTGGTTTAGAGAGAGAGAGAGAGAGAGAGAGAGAGAGAGAGAGAGAGAGAGAGAAATTGAAAGAAATGATGATGGGACGTAATATAGAAAAGTAATATGAATGAATGAATGAATGAAGAGGCTCCACTCCTCCTTCTCTTCTCGCCAAGGGCAAGACTTGAGACCTTATTATTCTTGAAGGATCCAAGGTTCCTCTTTTTATATTTTGAGGGGCTATTTTGAATGCTTTTATCACTTAAAAACTTCATATCATTTCTGAATTATTATTTTTTTTATATACATATCCTATATATATATTACTGTTTGCGAATTTTTTTTTTAATAACACATATTATATTATTAAAAAGGTGATAAATTCCACTTATATCTATATAATTATGCAAGCCACTTTTGAAATTTACCGGATCACTAACGAATGAGAATGTCTGGTAAAACAGTAATACTAGCTGTGGTTTGGAATTAAAACTCGTTTAGTTTACATGATTTGAATAACTCATTTGAATTTTGATTTAGAAATAGCTTTATATCATGTTTGGATAAAATAAATGATTTAACTTTTTTTATATATTTCATATTTCTCACACCTTCTATCATAATCCAGTCTTCCTTCTGAATATTTCATAATGCTGTCATTTTGAAATTTATCATATTAAAATTTTCGAATGCAAACGACACCTTATTCATTTAGCTTTTCATTAGATATATAACTTTTAGTAAAAGTAATTGTTGTTATAGTTTATATTTTAAAGTTGTACATATAATGATATTTATATTGGTTGACTCCGTGATAACCTAGTGGTTGGGACCTGAGATAAGTAAAAAGTCCATTTACCATTTTATTCAAACCAAATTGAAACCGAACCAAAATACTTATTTTTTAGGACGGTTCTCGTTTCTTATAATTTCATTAATTTAATTTTTTGGTTGCATTGGGTTCAATTCAGTCCAGTCCAATTTTCTAATTATCTTTGTAAAATTCGAAAAGAAAAACAAGAACCAAAGTATACCGTTTAATTTTGGTCAGTCTCATTTGAATTTTTTGGAATTTGCTTTCATTTAAAGCGTAACATTTCAAAAATAAAAAACCAATTTCTTCTATCAAAACAAAGCATTTCTTGTGACCGGAGCTTTTTTTTTTTCAACATCTAAGCCATTTTGAGTATTATGTCAAATATGTTCATCATTAAGAATTGTGATTTCGATGATTGTCTCTTTGTTGATTTAGTACTAACATACATACATTCAATAATCATACATAGATATACATAACAAATGAAACGACACATACATATTTTAATTCATTTCACACATTAGATGCTCTCATTTTTTGACAAATCATCATCGGTCATCACTAGATTTCATTCTCTCAATACGATACATTCATTCACACTCTCTCTACATGGTCAACCATTCCTTTAACATGTGATTTAACATAATCATCACTTTCCAAAACCAACAAGTCTTGGTTGCCAATAATAGTTTTCTTTCGAATGATATCAAGTTTTCTAATTAGATCAAAAAGCAAGACGTAAATTATGTACTCACCAAATGACATTTTTACCACTTTAGATAACAAACTAGTTTAATTTTGCAATTGCGGAAAACAAGATTTTAAAAAAAACATGCTAATTTTTTATATGGACAAAAGTATGGATCAGTTGTTGAAGTATTCGGTCACATTTGATGTTGTCTTGGGAGTGCATCAAGTGGGGGATTCTTGGGGGGGGGGGGGGGGGGGGGGGGGGGGGGGGGGGTGTTTGGTTTAGATTATGAAAAACTGATACAATGTTTTGAAATTTAATAATGTATAAATAATTGTAACATAAAATGTTATAGAAAATATATTGTTTGACTTAGTATCTACTGTAACATAAACAGATTGACACTTGTCATTTTATTTTATTGTCGATTGATGTAACATTCATTTGACACGTGTACTTTACAAGTTTTATTGAATTAATTAATTCCAATTAATTATAATTACTATGATTTAGAGACTCCGTTAACAACCATGGATTAATAGAATCTCTTCTCTATGATTAATATACGACACTTGTAATTAATTTCAATTAATTTATTGTATCTCAATTATATATTGTTATTAATATTCAATAAAGCTATGGGTTTTACTATATGGATATCATTTATAATATTTAAAATTAATATTTGGTCACATCTCTTTCATAATATTTCAAAGTAACTATCGTTTCTTATCAGGGGCGGACTTAGCATATAGGAATGAGTGTCACTCGACACCGATAAATTTTCAAAATACTGAGCTACGTATGTATCAAAAATCTGAGTGACACCTAGATTTCTTTTAAGTGACACCTACGAAAAATTTATAAAATTATAATATGCATATCTTATTTATATTTGTTGTTTTTATTACTTAAATTTATTGAAATAACACTGAGTTTTAATCAAAAAAACTTTTAAAAATCCCAACAAAATATAAAAATAATAATAATAATAAAGAATCAGTTAAGTTTATTAAGTTAGCCCAAAAAATTTTAAAATGCCCAAATAACTGACCATAGCTGATGCCTTTGAGGAATTTGAAATCCCTAAATCCTATTCTTCTTTCATCATCCTTGATCCTTTTGCTCGACTGCTCACCTTCAACTTCAGTTCACCAATCACCAAAACGCCACCCCAAATTCTGCTCACCAGTCAACTCCTGCGAGGCGGCGACGGCGACCACACCCGCTACCGGCAACGACTCCACTTGTTGCAGTGATGTTTTTGTTAATTCACTGAAATATAATTATATAAAGTACAAATGTTAAGTGTTTATTTTTGAAGTTTTTTTTTATTAATTGTTAAACTTATTTGTTAATTCTTTAAAAAAATTTAAGTTTTAACGTCATTGTACTATGTACTTTTTTAATTAGAAAAATCTTATTATTCGTTCATTTTATGTTGGCAATCTGTTTTTGTGACTCGGTTCATCTTCGAAAATATTTCAAAAATCTAAGTATTAAAGTTACTCTAAAAAAGTGACACCGATGACAAAAATTCCTGGATCCGCCCATGTTTGTTATCGATATCTATAATTATTATAAAATTTATTATTTGTTAAAATAGTTATTATTTAAAAAATATGTGTATTATACGGGTTAATAAACTAGTTAAGTTATAATTTCATGAACTTCAATTTTTATGAATACTATAAATAGAATTACAAAACAAAAGGCGAGCTAGGTTGTAAAATTAAAGTTGGTCAAATGTTTTTCCATTTTCACTGCACTGTGTTTCCATTCTCATTTTTTAGCACAAGAGATGAAAAGAAAAAGGATTAACTACATTTTTATGCAACTACGTTTTCGTATTTTATCAATTTATGTAACGAAATTGCTTTTATCACAATTTATGCAATGATGTTTGAACTTTTTATCAAAAAATGCAACAATGTTTTCTATTTTTACTAAGTAATGCAATAAAATCATATTTAATACGATTTATGCAATAATGTTTGAACTTATTACACAAATATGCAACGTAATTTACCTTTTTACCTGGTTATCTATCAATTTATTGTACATACTAAAAAAAATCTTGATGAACACATTTACGTGTAAAAAAGTTCACGTCACCAATTTCAATTCCTTCATAAATTAAGGGTTATGTTGCAAAATTCATTATTTGTGATGACTAAAAACTGTAATCTTTTTATTTCGACTAGGGATAGTAGTGGGTCGAACTGAAAATTTGTCCTCTCATCCCTATTTTTATAATTTTATTATCATCAATTGTAGTTATTTCAATAGAAATCATCGTCATGTTATTTGTGATAACCATGAAGATTAGAAATAACAATTTAATGAGATCAATCTCTGTTGTAAAACTTTACCATTTACGTTAAACAATCACATAATTATGTTGTAAATGTTAACTGTTTATGGCTAACGATAATCAAATTCGTAAACTAAAAATTAATCATTTGTATTAAACGTTTAATCATTAATCCTCATATTTATCATTAATCATCTGACAGTAATACTTGTTAAGTATTTGTAGTTTTTAACCGGAAACGAACAAGACCCTTTTAACCTGGGTACGAATAAGTTTTAAATAAACCAATAGAAACAAAATGTCGCATTGAAGTCAGATAAATTTTTCATCCAACTCATTCTATATTAACAAAGATGGTGATACGACTTTTTTTTATACATAGTTGTGTTACTTAAGATTTTAAGTGATGTACAACAAATTAATATTACCAGATAAATAAGTAGATTAAATGTTGTATGTTTTGATAACAACTTCAAACATTGTTGCATAAATCATGTTAAAAATAATTTCGTTGCATAAGTCGGTAAAAGAGGAAAAACATGTTTGCATTTTTTGATAACAAATTCAAACGTCATTGCATAAATTGTGCTAAAAATGATTTCATTGCATAAATTGATAAAAAGTGAAAACGTCGTTGCATGAATATGTGGTTAACCCAAAGAAAAACTCACCTTGGTTATGTAAAAAGAAGTGAGGCTAAAATCGTAATTACGTAAAATTGAAGAAGTGCAGTACGTGGTTTCGCAGCTTCAAATGGGAGCAGTAGAAAATTCAGGGTAAGAGATTTTGATTACGCAAATAACTAGTTAACCAATGTCATTCAAACGCCGTAAAGTAGATTATTTGTGTTAGCATAGCGTAATAATCTAATAATCACCCTTAATAATCAAAATCAAAAATAAAGATAAAGATCGGTACTCCCAACAAAGTTAACACACACACACACACACTTATATATATATATGCAGTAATTTTAAGGTGTTTTGGGACGACTCTTTCCACCCTTACTAATTAGTTACATTTTATTTATAAGTCAATTTCTTTGGAATATTATATTGTACATTTGAATAATAAAGTCTTTTTCATACAATTAAACATAACATAATAGTTTCAAAAGACAACTTCAAACATATGTATAAGTAAAATCATAATCTTAAATGTGTAAGAAAATATTGTAACAATAAATGTTAAAAGGTGACTAAACAAAAATTTATTAAAATAAAGTGGTTAAATAAAAGATAACACTAAGATAAGGATGTTTTATGCAATGTTTAAATTTAAAAAAAAAAACCAACCATGGTTGGATATGTGGCAATTTTGCATTGGGCAAGCCCATTTGTAAATTGTATGTATATATATAATAAGAATGGATGAATTTTTTATATTAATAAATTTATTAGCAAAATTTAGGTCGAATTACTATAGTATTGATTATTAAAATTTTAAAAATGACAATTATTTAATCGTCTGATAGATATATTGGATATCCAACTGAAGTAAATTTGTTATTTTAGTAATAGAAACATATAGTAATTCCAAGCATTGGGCGATGAAGTTTGATACAAAGAATGAAATTGAATATTGATTTTTAAGCTTATTTTTTCATATGATTTTACCATCAATTTTCAAGTGAATGATGATGTAAATATCATTTCTTTAGTTTTCTACTTAACATGGAGATGAGAGAATCAAAACAAGAGAAATAGAAAGAGGAATTGAGATTGTATTTGTTTTTCTTCATTCTATGTGTCAAATCTTAATTGATATGTTACAGTGTTTTGTCAACAAAGCTTGAAAACTAATGCAATTACATTATTTTCATTTATTCGTACCAAACGCAACCAAATATTTGTAAATGTACACGAAAGATAATAAAAGTTTCAGCTACTAGCTCTAGATTTAATACGAGCTCAAACTTCAATTTCTTTTTATTATATAACTCAATGTCTCAATCCTTTTGTTACATGTATTTCAACTTAATAACTTAGATGTAGTAATCAGTTCCGAATAATAATTAGATGATATTTTCTTACAAATTTCAAATGGGTTATCAAGAGACAAAATAATGGATTCGTCATTAAAGTTTAAACACGTTAATTTTGAGCACATAGACGTTGATTGGTTCCGAAAATATTTGAAATTAAAGTAGAACGTTCGTTGTGGACAAAACTAGTACAGTTTTAATAAAAATTATATATATCCGTATGGTTGATGTGACATTCAAATGTTGACTATTTGGTTTTATACAATTCAAGATCACTTAACCTTTTAAAAAACGTTTGATTAATACCATTCAATTTAAATATCAATACGTTATTACAATCTATGGATTAATTTGGTTACTTTATGTTATTGCATATATTAATATAAAAAAATTCCTATTAATTTTTATCAATTTTTTTAACTGTGTCTTTAATTTTTTTTTATTTTTTAAGTCCATACATTATTTTTGGCTTATTTATAATATATATATTTGAATCTTTACCAAACAAGCAATCTTGATTTTTCTCACCCGATTAGTATTGAGATAAATCACTTATTTCCTCATTTGTAACGTTTAGGTCTCTAAACCGTTTGTTTTATCGACTAATTTTATAGTTGTTCAAAAATACATACTTTTGAATAAAACAAAAAAAGTTTAAAAACTTAAAAAAGAAAAAGAAGTTAAAGCATTTAAAATGAGAAAAGTTGATGTTTTTTTTAATATTAACCTTTTTTGCGTTGAAAAAATTGACAAAAGTCTATGGAAATGAGAAATATACAAATATATATATATATATATATATATATATATATATATATATATATATATATATATATAGAGAGAGAGAGAGAGAGAGAGAGAGAGAGAGATGTAATTAAAAAATTTTATGGATCGAATAATCTAGTAATGATGTATTTAGGGCATTTGTGAATAATTCAATAAATATGATAAGTAATTAATTAATTAAAATGAGATTATATTATATTAAAAAACAAATATTAACATTAAACCACCTTCCTTTTTTTTCTCTCCCTTTCTCTCCCTTCACCACCGGCCTCTCTACCTCGGATTTCGGCCACCATCTCCTCCTTCTGTCTTTCTCGGCTTGCAAGACCACACCACCACTGTCGCATGCATCGACAACCACCACCGTCGACAACCACCATGCCTCTCTTTCTCTCCCTCTCCCTCGACAACCACCACCGTCACATGTTGCTGCTATGATGATGAACACGATGATGAATGACGATGATGATGAATGACGAACGACGATAATGAACGACGAACACCGATAATGAACGATGATTATGAACGACGATGATGAACGTTGAATGACGATGATAAACGATAACCTTCCCCAAACATATATTGATGAATGATGAACACAATGCATAGATTTTGATTATTTATCATTTAATTACAATCACCAGTTTTTTATATTTATTTTGATATAATAACTGAAAAACAAGTAATAATTCCGACTTTTAGTTTAACCAAACATAAAAATGACCACCCAATCTAACATTAAAAAAAAATTGTTAATCAAAAACACATATGGTTCGTCGATTTTTCGATCGGTTAAATTGAAAATATGTTTTTTTCCTGTTATTTTTAACGTTTCCGTTTGAACTAAAAAAAACTTATATTTATATGTTGAAATGATCACTTTGTGTTTATTAATCTGAGACTTGACAATTACACTCTAGAATGTTTGTGAGCTCTGCTTACGACTATTTGTGATATTATTACGGGCATCCAAACTGTTGTATAACATGATAGATAGTGCAACGAGTGTGCATAATTCGACTAATCACTTGCAAGTCAATGTTTAGATGTGGAAGCGTTAGGTAATTAAGTTATCTTGTTGATTGACATCGAGAGAATCTAGGAACTATTTGTTAATTTATATTGGTTCGTGTAATGAAATTTGATGTGAACTAAACGCCACATACAATGATTGACATCAAGAGACTCTAGGAACTATTTGTTGATTTATATTGGTTCGTGTAATGAAATTCGATGTGAACCAAACGTCACATACAAAGAAGGGAATGGAGAGCAACACCCCTTCATAGTTCATGCGGCACCAAAGGATGCCCACTTAGTTAATAAAAAAATAATATAACCAAAACAACTTTAATTAATTATGATTTTAATTTAGTGTTTTATGTTATTTATATTTTTACTTTAAACTAATTATTTGTTAAATTATTACTTGCTACTTACTAGAGTAAAATTATCTAGTTGTGTAATTATTTATTTATTGGAATACAAAAAAAGATTTATTTGAAAAAAGAACTCATAGAAAAGAAATTAACCCCCAATTGACTAATTACAATTGAAATATACTAAATCGACCATGTTTGTATTTTGTTTCCCCAAGCAAAGCCAAGATCAAGTTGAAGGATGGAAACTTTGTAGCAACGTACGTAGGGTAGTTATTTGTAAATTTCAAGATCCCAAAGGATAGCTTATGCAAATTGAAAAATACTTTCAAAAGTCAAATAGACTATAATTTTATATTTGTTATTGTTTACTTTACAGGCATGATAACATTTTTAATTTGTGCATTGATGATGTCATCAAATATTAAACCAACCTTGTTTTGTAAACCGCGACATCATATATCCACTTAAAAGTTTAATCCACTCAGTAGTGGATTATTTATGTTTACCATCATTATGCCAAAACTGTTTCTACTACGAAACTGTTTGAATTTGCGTTTAAAAAAATGTTATAACATTTTTAAAACTAATAATCAGAAAATAGTTGTAACAAAAAGTATTGCCGTGATAGTACTTGATTTAGCTTCTGCTGTTTGCTATCATAATTATCAAATAATCAATTTTTAAAGTGTTTGAATTTACGTTTTAAGTTGTAAAATGACCAAATAATCAATTATTAAGCAAATAAGCTACATTTTTTAACTTATGAAAAAATGTGATAGGATTAACTCTAAACGCAAATAATCATTTATTAACGTATGCAATCTAAACACTTTAAGCCAATCATTTGCGTTATTCTAACGCAATAAGCTAATAATCTCCTTCGCAAAACCAAACGCCCTCTATATAAACTTTTATTATATATTTATGTTTAAAACATACTTTCATAACTATTTTGATTTTTTTATAACACTTTTCTAAAACACATTGTCATAAAATGCAATATATTAAAACACAAATACTAAAATCCCGTTAATATAATGACTTTGTATCTTACAAGGTTCTCCCACCTTTAATATTGCCATCAAAACATTGAAACGATATGAATTTTTATTTTTGAGAAACATAATTTTTATTAGGGATAGTTGCGTCAAAAGATAAATTACTGTCATAGTTTTTTAAATTGGGGTAACATACTAATTTTTTTTAATTAAGGTAACATGTTTTCCAAATCAAGTCAATCAGGTAACCTTATCGAATTGAAATGTAAAAATTATTGACGTGGCAATTTTTTTATCCGGTCAACATTTTTTTACAGAAATGACAGTTTAGGTGTTATATGATGTGTACTATTTTGTGCAATTTGAAAGTATTTTTTGATAACACTAGTCTATTTTGAGCAAAATTTAAAATAATTAAGCAATATTAGAAATTAAAAAAACTGATGACTGGATAAAAAAAATGTCATGTCAGTAATTTTTACCTTTCAATCTGATATGGTTACCTTGATTGACTTGATTGGAATGTTTGTTACCTCAAATAGAAAAAAAAATTTAGTATGTTACCCAAATTGAAAAAATTGTGACAATAAATTACCTTTTTAACGTTATTAGCACTTTTTATTATCACCAAATACTAGCAACCAGGATCCAAATCAAACCAGGATGTGACGAAACAAAACTACTACTCATCATGGGTTTGAGAAAAAGCTAAACCCAACAAAAAACCAACCAAAGATTGACAAGAAAAGGACTCATAGCCTAGAGAAAAAATCATGAGTTTTGTTAAATAAACACCCTCCTATTTTCAATCATTTTTAATTGTAATAAAAGTATACAAAGTTTAAAAAGTAAATTCGTTACCAAATCTTTTGGTAAATTAATATAAAAAGTACAAACGTAATTTCGTCACCAAATCTATTTTTAACGTAATTGGTAACGTAATATCTAAAAAATACAAAAAAAAAAATTATTACTTAATGTTTTTGTAACATAAATGATAACGCAATATCTAAAAAGTATAAAAAGAAATTTCGTTAGCAATTTTTTTTGGAAGTGTGGTAACATAAAATCTAAAAGGTATATAATGATGTATTGTATTTACATGGTACTAGCCTGGTTTAAAAAAATAAACCCAAACAACATGGATATGAAGTAATGTAATAAAAGTGGATTAAGAGTAAATAAATCAGACCGTTATGTATATAAATTCCAGGGATAATTGTGCTAAAAACCATAAACTTGTCAGATTTTTGTGATTAAAACCTTAAATTATTTTTCGTTGCATAGAAAACTCTGAACTAACTAAAAATCAGTAAATCAAGGTTTTATCAATGGGTAACCGGTTGAAACCGGTTATTAATCCTACGTAAACTGGTAAACAACCTATGTGTGATAAATTTTAATCGTTAAAACCGGTTGCCAAGCATTACACATCATTTAAACCCCCGTTGATAATTTTTAATTGTAATTTTTATCATTTAAACCCCCGTTGATTATGTAATCCCGTTTAAAAATTACAATTAAAAATTATCAATGAGGGTTTAAATGATGTGTAATACTTGCCAACCGGTTTCAACAATTTAAATGTATTCCATGTAGGTTCATTTACCAGTCAACGTGGGATTAATAACCGATTTTAACATGTTACCCATTGATAAAACCTTAAATTGCTGATTTTTAGTTATTTTGAGATTTTTCTATGCAACATAAAATGATTTTACGGTTTTAATCACAAAAAACTGACTAATTTATAGTTTTTTACGCAATTATCCCTAAATTCAATGGCACGTACATCTAATATGATCTTTGTCAATCTCGAAAGGAAGTCCTGAACTCCTAATCATATAATATTAATAATATGTCCTACTTAAAAAATAGACACATTTTATAAAAATTAAAAATTTAAGATAGGTTTGTTGACACCCTTAGTATGCACATACGAGATATATATATATATATATATATATATATATATATATATATATATATATATATATATATATATATATATATATATATATATATATATATATATATATATATATATATATATATATATAGGGAGGTTCCATTGAGAACTTTTGTGCATCGAGGCACAAAAGAACCTCCACTGGCCCTTGGATGAAAAGAATATGTGGGTTAGATCAAATGGCAAAATGGTAATTAAATAGAAAGTTTTATGCATCAAGTGCACATAATGAAATTCGCGGAGGGGTAAAACAGGAATTATGCAATCCTTATTTAATTATTACACTTTCAAAATTAACAAAAATAATACAAATTCAAAATACATGCATATCGTTCATCTCTTCATGCATATCGTTCATATCTTCCAAAAATAAATCATGCATATCGTTCATCTTTTCCAAAATCAAAATACATCATAATACAAACATGAATCGTTCATACAAACATAAATCATGCATATCATTCATCTCTTCCAAAATCAAGAGGGGGCTAAGAGAGAGGAGAGAGAGAGATAGAGAGAAAGAGGGAGTGATTTTAGGAAAGAAGTTAATGGTGATTTTCATACCAAATTTAGCTATTAATTATCTTAAAAACATTTAAATTCAAAAATAATTTCCATGGATTTAATAACCCCTAAATGCCCTTTGGGCACCTTTGGTAGATAGTCCGATGCACAAAAGTTCTCAATGGTGCCTCGATGCACAAAAGTTCTCAATCGAACCCCAGTCTATATATATATATATATATATATATATATATATATATATATATATATATATATATATATATATATATATATATATATATATATATATATATATATATATATATGGTTGGGATCATTGCAGAACCTTAATTTAGTGCAGAACTATAGAACCAATCTAAACCATTGGATTATTATATAACACTAGGGATAAGATGGTAATTATGCAATTAACATTGAATTAATAGTAGTCTATCAAGTTTGACTGTCCACTTTGACCATTTTTTACTCTTTTAATATCGAAGGTACATGCAGTGTTGAATGTGTGATATAAACTGTAATTCGACATTGAATGATCTCTATATAATATATTGAATGGAGGTCTAGGTAAAAAAAAAACTTTTACGAAAAATAAATATGTAAAATTTTTTCAAAAAAAATATATCATTACTGTTCTCATTAAATCAACGAACTTTTGACTACTAATTTTGACCATTATTTTGGTTCTGTTAATTTTGAATGTACATGCAGTGTTGCATCGACGTTGGAAATATGACATCAAGTGTTCATTCGACATTGAATTATATCGGCCATGCTACATTGCATCGTGGTCTGGGTAATTTTTTTTTTACGAAAAATAAACACATAAAATTTTTTCGAAAAAAATATGTCATTTTTGTTCTCATCAAATCAACCAACTTTTGACTACTAATTTTGACCATTATTTTGATTCTGTTAATTTTGAATGTACATGCAGTGTTGCATCGACGTTGAATATACGATATCAAGTGGTCATTCGACATTGAATGATACCGGCCATGCTATATTGCATGGTGGTCTGAGTAATTTTTTTTTACGAAAAATAAACACATAAAATTTTTTTGAAAAAATATATCATGACCGGTCTCGTTTTAAAGAGTATAAAATTCTCGTTTTTATGGTATAATTTTTTTGATTTAACAATTAATCATATTAATGTTATTTTAATTTAAAGAAAAATGATATTTATTTTACTAATGTCAATCTTTTTGCTATTTCCAATCTATTCCTTTTTTACCCCTCAAAGAATTAAATAATCACTAATGCCAATCTTTTTTTTCACTAATTCCAAACTTTATGGTTTTAATCAAGACCATTAGATTAATCTAATCTATGGACGATATTGGTTCTACGGTTCTACACTAAATTTAGGTTCTGCAATGATCCCATATATATATATATATATATATATCTATATATATATATATATATATATATATATATATATATATATATATATATATATATATATATATATATATATATATAGGGTGGGTTCAATGGAGAACCTTATGCATCGAAGAACCTTGGAGAACCACAATGCATCACTAGAAAAACTGAAATGCATCACGCGGGAATTTGATGCATTACGTGGAAATAATGTAGAAATCGATGCATCACGCGAGAATTTGATGCATCACGTGGAAATAATGATGCATTACGGGGGAATTATGATGCATTTGTGATGGTGCATGGAGGTTCTTCAAGGTTCTTCGATGCATGGAGGTTCTCCATTGAACCCACCTCAGTATATATATATATATATATATATATATATATATATATATATATATATATATATATATATATATATATATATATATATATATATATATATATTTATTTATTTATATATATATATAGGGAGGTTCAATGGAAAACCACCATGCACCGGAAAACTTGTGAAAACCGCACTGCACCACCACAAATGCATCAAATTCCCCGCGTGATGCATCAAATTCCCGCGTGATACATCAAATTTCCCGCGTGATGCATCAAAATTCCGCGTGATGCATCCACCTTATTTACGATCATGACACCGCGTTTTTCATGAAATGCACCAAATCGGACGGTATGCGTAGGTTTCCATAGTTTTCAGGTGCATAGTGGTTTTCCATTGAACCCACCTATATATATATATATATATATATATATATATATATATATATATATATATATATATATATATATATATATATATATATATATATATATATATATATATAAAACCTAAATTTAGTGTAGAATACATAGAACCAATATCGTCCATAAATTAGATTAATTTAATGGTCTTGATTTAAAAGAGTCAAGTTTGGAATTAGAGAGAAAAAAGATTGTTATTAGTGATATTTTAATTAACTCAATGGTAAAAAAGGAAAAGATTATAAATAGCAAAAAGATTGACATTAGCAAAATAAATATATTTTTCTTTAATTAAAAATAACATTAAAATGATTAATTTTTAAATAAAAAAATTATACCATAAAAACGAGAATTTTATACTTTTTTTAAACGAGATCGGTCATGATATATTTTTCGAAATATTTTACGTGCTTATTTTTCGTTTAAAAAAAATTTACCCAGACCACGATGCAATATAGCAAGGCGAGATCATTCAATGTCGAAGGAACACTTGATATCGTATGTTCAACGTCGATGCAACACTGCATATATACTCAATATTAACAGAGCCAAAATAATGGTCAAAATTAGTAGTCAAAGTTGATGGATTTAACGAAAACGATCATGATATATTTTTTTCGAAAAAATTTTACGTGTTTGTTTTTCGTAAATTTGTTTTTCCAATACGACCATTCAATATATTATATAGAGATCATTCAATGTTGAAATTACAGTTTATATCATATATTCAACGTCGAAGTGATACTATATATCATATATGTTACACTGCATGTCCATTCGATATTAAAATATTCAAAAAAGTCAAAGTGGGCAGCCAAATTTGGTGGACTATTATTAATTCAATATTAATTGTATGATTATCATCCTATCCCTACTGTTATATTATAATCCAATGATTTAGATTGGTTCCATAGTTCTGCACTAAATTAAGGTTCTGTAAAAATCTCAATCATATATATATATATATATATATATATATATATATATATATATATATATATATATATATATATATATATATATATATATATATAATGTGGTTCGAGAGAGTAGCACTCATTATGCAGCGCATCAGAAGGTACCACCTTTAAAAAAACTTTTTTTAAAATTTTGTTTCATAAACATGTTTTAATTAACATTAATAAGATCATATGTAAATTTCACACACATTCACATCTCCTAGCTCCTAAAAAATGATGTGAACACACACTTATATAATTTTGAATGTATGTGAACGTGCATTTATGTGATGCGTGTTTTCATGCACTTAGAGTGTTCGGATTTACGTGAAATTTACATATGATCTGTGTAATGTTAATCAAAACATGTTCATGAAAAGTTTCAAAAAAAAATACTTTTAGGGGTGGTATCTTTTGGTGCGCTGCATAATGGTTGGTACTCACTTCAACCTAAATCTCTCTCTCTCTCTCTCTCTCTCTCTCTCTATAGAATATGGTTCGAGAGAGTACCAGCCATTATGCAGCGCAACAGAAGGTACCACCTTTAAAAAACAAATTTTTAATTTTTTTTCAGAAATATGTTTTAATTAACATTATGAAGATCATATGTAATTTTCACATACATTCACATCTCCTAGTTCCTAAAAAAATGATGTGAACACACACTTATATAATTTTGAATGTATTTGAACGTGCATTTATATGATGCGTGTTTTCATGCACTTAGAGTGTTCGGATTTACGTGAAATTTACATATGATCTGTGTAATTTTAGTTAAAACATGTTCATGAAAATTTATATATATATGTATATATATAGAATATGGTTCGTGTGAGTACCTAAAAAATGCAGAGTACCGTGAGTACCTGTGAACAAACGGGTTTAAGATGTGAACATGCTCCGGAAAAAAAAAATTTAAAATTTTTTTCATATTCATTTAGATACAAATAATATAAGCATATTTGTAAAAGAATTACACGCATTCACACTTCGTAGCCTCTTAAAAGTCATGTGAACGTAGAAAAATTCATGTGAACATGCTTAGCTGTGAACATACGTTCACAACTGTGCAGTTCATGTAACTTGCACGTTTCACATAGTTAGTGTGTGTTTATGTGTGATTTTTTGCAAGTAGTCTTATATTATTAATTTAAACATGATTATGAAAAAAAAATTCAAAAAAAATAATTTTAAGTGAGGTACCTCCGGTACTCCGCAAAACTAGTGGTACTCATTTGAACCCAAATCTATATATATACATACATATATATATATATACATACATATATATATATATATATATATATATATATATATATATATATATATATATATATATATATATATATATATATATATATATATATATATAGATTGAGGTTCTATGGGGCACCATATGCATCGGGAACCAAATGGGAACCAAAAATGCATTGCTTGTTTACAAATGATGCAATAAGGGTAATATTGGAATACTTTATTTGAAAAAATTAATTATTCTTTTAATTAATAGATTAGGATTAAAATAGGAAACTAAATCAATCTCATTAACCATTCTCCATATATTATTCCCTCTCTCACTTTCTCTCTCTCTCTCTCTCTCTCTCTCTCTCTCTCACACAATCGACCGACGAGTTTGAGAAGACGATGATGAGATGAAGATGAAAATGATGCATCACGTTGAACTCATGAACCTATGAACGTATACGATGTGAAGAAGACGAATACGAAGATGCACAGTATGAACACGATGATGCATAACCTGATGCTCCATATGAACACGATGATGCATAACCCGGGAAAGATAAATACGAAGATGCACAGTCAATGAAGATGATAAAGCATCATGTTGGATTTTTGTTCAATTAGAATTTTTTAATAGTAGAAGTGCATTTTACAAATTTATTAGCATTTAATACTTGATTATTGAATTAAATATTCAATTAATATAAATTTAATTTTGAGTTGACTTGATATATTATTTTTTTCCGAAAATATCCTTGTGCACATCTAATATGTAAATCGTGCATCATAATGCGTTCACAAATTTCATATTTATTACCCTTTTGTCATTGTAATCTTAACCATTCATTTTCTAGATCTAACGGTGTATATGGGTTCCTAAGTTGCACGATGCACACAGGTGCCCCATAGAACCTAACCCTATATATATATATATATATATATATATATACACACACACACACACACACACACACATACGCGCTTAAACTTTTAAAAGTTGAAAAGTACATAAAAGGATCAATGGTTTTAATCATGTGACAATTATTCTATGAGGTATAAATTAAGTATAAGGATACGAAGCTATTATAAGTCATAGGCATTGGTTTGATCAATTTCAAACGCCTCCTTCTTTCTTTCTAATCATTCATTGCTTTATCCATATATGGACTTTGGAGGTTCCTAGCTTTTGATGTGTTTGAATAATGGCCAAAGTGCATGTGATAAAATAACATGCTTACAAGGACTGCTTCATTATTTGTATAGAATCAACCTTTTTCGAAAGTAAAGATGATTAATCCAATCATTATCATTGGACTTTGAATTTTACACTTATCAAGATTGCGGCCGACGGAAAGAAAGATAACATAAGACGTACAATACATACTTTCTTCTTATAGAAACTACCCTAAGACATGTGAAATTTTATACGGTAGAAAAAACAAACAATTTAAATCATGTTATAAACCAAAAAATAGCGTATTGGAATAGACGAAACAACAAAAGCTTAATGATAAAACTTACGGTAAGTATACTAAACAAAAAATTTAGTCATAAGTTAAGAAAATGCAATATGGAATGTGATTATTACTCATGAGCAATGTGAACGCTACAAATGTGCTAAACTTCAAAAAAAGAAGTACGAAGATTTCATATGTAACAAAAGTTACAAAGTGAATGAAATCAAGTACACGATGATACTAATTAGTCAATAATTTCTTTTGACTTTTATATGATATGGAAGTTAATTTTTGACCATGATAAATGGTCCCATATAGGCATATACATACTCTAGATTTGCCAAGTCTAATAAATAATAACTTTCGTATTTAATTAATATTTAAAATAATAAATTATCACCAAGAATTTCATGCATGTTGTTATAAAATTTCATAATTAAACATATTTCATTATAAATTTTCTTATTACACATTTATGCTTATAAACTTTTAAAATTCTCATATATGTTCAAATATCTAACTTATTATTACCAAATCATTTAAAAGTTCAAAATATTATCTTTTTAGTTCTCTCATTAATTAATTTTACAATAATGTAGTAAAATAATGGGTTTCAAAACTAAACGTAATCCATAGAAATTATGAATAGAATGAATTCAAACACTTCATTTGTTATATTTAGATTATTTAGTCTTATTCTATTGGTATTACTAGAAATTTTCTTTAATTTTCAGTTAAATTTTTTATATAAGCTTAGATTCCCATTTAATGTGATTTATTCTTTGCATATATATAAATAATTAATGATGATAAGTTGGTGTCAAACGTGTAATTGTAGTCATACAATGTGTGTATCATTAGATAGACCAATCGCTTTTTAGACTTTAGAAAATCGTTGAGTTTTTTGTTTGGGTTTAGAAGATATACTTTGGAGATTTAACTAATGAGAGAATTTTTTAAAAGAAGTTACAAATTTTTAAATGATTTAATAATAATAATAATTAGATATTTGGACATATATGGAAGTTTTAAAAGTTTAAAAGCATATATGTGTAATAAGAAATTTATATGGATATATGCGTAATAATAAAGGTTTGTAAGAACGTGTATGAAATTCTCCCAAATATGGTAAAATAAACCTTTAATTTAAAATCAACTAAATTTTTTTTTTCAAATAAAAATTTGAACTTGTAAAATTTTTTCAAAAATAATATCATTTTGGGAACTAGGCTTTCAATTGTTGTCTTGTTGATTAAATTGTCTTTCAAAAAAAATATAGGAAGGATTCATGTTGTTGGCTTCTTGATTGAAAAGGGGGAATTCTCAATAAAAAGACCTTAAAACCTTAATTGACAATAAAATCCTTGTCATCTTCTGATTCTACAAAAACTCTATGGATCAAGATTCTACCCAGAAGGTGTGCATGTTTATATGGCTTTTTTGCTTGACACGATTGCCAATGTTCTCATTGCTTGATGATTGAGGAGTGAACATCAGTTTTTTGCTATGCCATTGTTGCGGAAACAACATGGAAACATCGTTGCTTTATAAATTTCAGAGAAACACCGGCATCTGGAATCATATTTTCATATTGTGGGTTTGGTTCTTGACATACTCCAGTGCTCTCTCAAGTTTTAACTCAGCAGACTTTCATCTTGGACCAATAAGTAGAAGCCGGTAAGGCAATCAGTGATATGAATATCTCTATCTTTGATTTGAAACTTTCAAACCAAAATAGTCTTTTCAAGTTCAGTTTATCAATCTGATGTGCTTTTTGATATTCAATTTCTCTCATCTCATTGGTCATTTATTCGTTGCAATAGATTTCTTGTGTTGAGTGGTGTAGCAATCCGAAAAAATGTTACTAACTGATGTTAGGGAAATGTTTATGAAGGGCATATAGCATCTACCCTTTGTGTTGAGATTGCTTATAGGTAGGTAGTTTCGATAAGTATTTGACAGTTTAATATTATTACGTAGTCATTTCATTTCGAGTTGTATTATTCCTTTTGCAAAATCTTTGTAATTTTCCTAAAATATATAAAGAAACAATGTTTATCATTATTGGTGAAAGGTTAAACCAATAACAGATGACCTCGAAAGGAATTTTTAATAAAAATTTGTTGGTTTAACTGTCATGTTTTTTTTTTTTATAATAGGCCATCATGGTTTTTATTGATATAAGGCGTGGTAAAGTATTTGTTAAAAAATAGAACGTCAATAGTAATTTGAAATCTATAGAACCAAGTCAAGAAAAGTTATCAAAACTTATATTTATGTTCATATATAAATTAAGACTTGTGAAAAGTATATGAAGAGGAAAAAAAGTGCATTCAAACATGGCATGTTCACCTTTAAATTGGTCTCTCGTTGTGATCATATGTTGAAGAATGGGAAGCCTAAAGTATTTTGGCCGGTTTGAAAGAGAAATATACTTTTTGTTGAACCATCAATATCAATTTATACCCTTATAATTAATCCTCCGTCCAAAAGCATAGTTCTTTACTTAAGAAGGTATTTATAAATCTCAATTAAAAGGATGCTTATGTTAAAGTTATATATTAATATAAATTTTGTTTTCTAAGAAAATTACTAATTAATAACCATACACCAATTTCATTTATTAGATTTGAAATCTTTTAGGTTTTTAAAAAATATATATTGTTTGTCTTTTTCTTCTTGTTAGAAATTTCTAAGTTACGTGAGTAGACCTAAACATAAAGTAGACAGATCCATCCATAAATAATGTGTACATCATCACATTCTATTCAAATACGTGTAATGTTGAAAAGAACTCCCATTCGGAAAAATCTCGTCTCAATGGGAATTATTTCAGGATCTTCTTATGTCCTTTATGTGTAAGTGGAGAAGAAACAGATGAGCATTTATTTTATTCATGTTCGGTAAGTAAAGAACTGTGGAAGTGGATATTGACTTGGTATGAATTATCGATTGGACAACATCAATCGTTGGAGCAATTTGTTGCGAAAATTTTAGACTTGGGAAAATCTAATAGAAGGCGAAAATTTTTTAAAATAGTGGTGGGAGGAATGTTTTGGTCCGTATGGAAAGCAAGAAATACCGTGGTCTTCAACAATGATAGATTTTCAGCTTCAATGATCAAGAATGAGTTTTAAGCTAGTTTATTTTATTGGTTGAAGTATAGTTTAAATTTTACCTTTATGTGGTCGTTGTTGGTTGCTTGCCCGTCTTCGTTCTTTTAGTTTTCTTATTGTAATTTGGTAGCCACTTGATAGTTTTTATATATAATATATTTGGGTGTTCTAAGTGGGGGTAATGACATTGCCGAAACTTCCGATTAGTTCTCCCTTTCATTGTTAAAAAAAAAAATCAAATACGTGAAAAAGTCCTAATCAGTGATGCAATTTTCATGGATAGCTAATCAAGCGGCAGATTTCATACCACATGTTTTTTTAGATAAAAACTTGTTCTTTATAATTTTTCTTTAAAATATAAAAACTTTTACAGCTTTAGGGTCGGTAAAAGTTTTCTTATCTGACCAAAATAACCATTGGTAAGAATATTGAAGCGCTCATAGCTATGTTTTAAAACTTTTGAGTTTGAATACAATACTCGTTTTTTAATCAATATTGTACAAACCAAATAAAAAGGCAGGACAAGAAAATTTGAAAGAATGTGTTATTCATCTATATTTAGAAAGATAAATAATAGGTATAAATAATAATAATTTTTTTTTATAATAATTAATACTTTTTGATTCTCCAAAGTTTTTTTTCATGTATAGAGCTTTTCTATTGAACCCATCCACCCACACATACATATATTGACATCACAAAACTTAAATATTATTTTTAATTTTATTTTTGGCATCCTATAAAAATAGCTCACGAAGCTATATGTAAGTATAAACAAACAAACAAACAAATACACACGCTATTATTCTATTAAATGAGTGGCTATTTTGCTACTTGTCATCCTCTATTGATGCCAAATGACATGTTCTACATTTTACATTTGTAAATTCGTATTTTTAAATGAACACTTAAATTTATGTTAATTATAGAATTTTATAAATGAATCCCACTAAAATCTCAACAACTAAAACCAAATTTACCCTCAAAATTTTTAGAACATATGTTTTTCATATTTTTATTTTACAAAAAATTTAATATATATAACTTTAGATGTATATTATTTTAATAAAACTAAGTTGTTATAAATAATCATGTAACACATAGGTTAATAAACTATATAAAATAAAGGAAAACACAAAATGACATGTGTCACCTCCACGTTTCACCAGAAAGATAAAATACAACTTATTATTATAAAAAATAAAAGATAAATACAGTATATTGTTTTTAAAAACATAAATATGCTCTATATTTGTAATCTATAAATAATAAAAGATAAATGCAATTTCCATGTTTCACTGGAAAAGATAAATACGACTTGTTATTATAAAAATAAAAGATAATACAATTTATTAATTTTAAAAAGATAAATACAATATATTATTTTTTAATCTATAAATAATAAAAGATGTATACAGTTATTATTAAAAAGATAAATACACGTTACTGTTTTTAATTTATAAACAGTATAATTTTTAATAAAATATATAAGTATTAGATTATACATAAACTAAAATATGAATTTGTATCAATTAAAATATATTGAATTAAAAGAAAAGGTTTAGAAAATCATAAAATAGTTACTATTTTTTATCAATTTATAAGTTAGAAAAATAATAGTTATGATAAATATTAATAATATTTTTATATTATTTTATATAATTAATAGTTTTGTATTTTTATTTATATAAATTTATAACAAATATCCATATGTGGTATATAAACTAGTATTTATGAATGTAATTAAATGTGGGTTCGTTAGTTACGACGGAGTGAAGAAAATGTTGTTACAATTTACAATGATTACGATGTGGGGTCATTAAAAGGTTTTTGAATTTTTTGACCCATATCTATGCTTATTTCCATATACATGCGGCCGCTTTCTTCACTTTTAAATTGTTTTTATACTTACACGTGTGCCCTCTTTCTTTTTCTTTTTCTTTGCCCTTTATTTCTTGGCCAAATTATCTTTAATATTTCTTACTATTATTATAAGGTTAAGGTCTTACAATAGTAACTTACTTTTAAAAATGTATCGATATGGTACGTCTACTTTTTTAATTGTCTATATGGTACGTCTACTTTTTTAATTGTCTATATGGTACGTGTACTTTAATTTTCTGTATCGATATGGTCATTCTACATAATAGAACCCGGTTTTTACATACTAAACAGGGTTCTAATGGTATAAAAAATAGGGGTCTATTACAAATATGATCATATCAGTATGAAAAATTGAAGTACAGGTATCATATCGGCATTTAAAAAAGTAGACGTACCATATTGATAAATTTTCAAAAGTAGGTTACTATTGTATGACTTTACCCCTATTATTATTATTATTATTATTGATTTTATTTATTTATTATCGTTTATATTCATTTTTATATTTTATCAATTATGGTAACAATATTTTAAATTTTTAATCAATAATAGTAACTGTTAACCTACAAATCTGTTTGGTAACCTAACTTTTCAGTTATAGAAAATAAAAAAAATATTTTTATATTTTTATCTATAAAAATTTTATATCAAATTAAAAATCAATTGATTTTTATTTTTTAGGTTCTTCTAAGATTTCATAAAAGCAAAACAAAATCGATCTATGTCTTAATTTTGTTGTGAAATTTTATCAATTAAATTTAATTTTTGATTTTCTATTATTATTTATTTATTTAAAGCTTATTTAATTATATTATTAATCTTTAGTGATTTTTTTTGGTTTCATTAGATTTATTTATTTATTTTCTCAACCTTGTAATTTTTAACATATATTTTGATTACTTGTTTACGATTATACGATATTCGATTATTTATATATGATTATTTTTAATATAAACGAAAAATTACTAACCATTTCAATTTTAATTAGTCCAAACGAAAAAACTATGAACCATTTTTTAGTTTTACGAAACAAAAGAATACCGACCATTCCAGTTTTTAGTTTTTTTTCAATCTAAATGGATAGTAATTTTTTTATTTGAAAAACTAAAATCAAAATTAGTCTCAGTCTTCTTCATTCGGAAAAACTATAAGCACACTTATTAATAGTTTTTTCAATTGCGGAAACTATTAAAGGAAACGAGTCGCAATTTTTCGTTAGCAAGAATCTTAAAACCAAAATGGTTCAAAGTTTTTTTTTTGTAATCTAAAAATAAATTGTTTGTAATTTTTGTCATTCAAAAAACTAAAAACCCGAATGAGTGGTAATATTACTTTTTCTTTAGAATAGAAAACTACAAATTATTCGGTTTTTTATTTTTTCATAAATAAATAAATTTAATAAAATTTAAAAAATAATCACTAACGACGGTAGTAATATATTAAATAAACATTAAATAATATAATAATAATAGAAAATTAAAAACTAAAATTTTGTTACAAAACTTCACAACAAAATTTGAAACTTAAATTGGGTTTATTTTGTTGTTTATGAAATCTTGTAAAAACTTTAAAGATAAAACTAAATTGGTTCTTATTTAATATTTACTGTTATTGATAAAAATCTGAAAATATGCTACTATTTTTTATAAATGAAAAGTTATTGGTGACCTGCAAAATTACTATTATTGATTAAAAAACAAAAAGTTCTTACTATAAACAATAAAAAATATAAAAGTCAACGTTATTAATGATGTAAAATAAATATGTTACTATCTATGGTAAAAATGACAAAAGTTGTTACTATTTTCGGTAATTTGCTATTATTATTATTATTATTAAAACAATTAAAATAAAAAAATAATTCCTCGAAACCCTTGTCTTTCCCCAAGCTTTTCCAATCTTTCACGTCGGTCATACATTACAGATGACCTTGCCTCTTCACCACCTCTTACCGATGCATCCCTTCATTGCCTAGTGCAACTCGTCACCCTTCATCCCTCTCATCTTGTCGATTTAGACATTGGGGCTTGGCACGAAGGGTTTGAACACAAATGCAATCGATCTTGTACAAATTTTTGTTGATCTAAATAGATTTGGTCTGAAATCAGTTTGAACATGATGTGTTGAAAGGTTTGTTCATAGAAGGGTTTCGTACGTGTTTACTCTTTCGAATATGCTTATTTGTCTTCGAGTTATCACGAATTCAGGGTTCGTCCATCTTTGAACTTGAAGATATTAGGTACGAGATTTAGTGTTTGGGATTTCGATGCATGCATCGCTTATGAAGATTTGTTAATCAGAACTGTTTTTCGTTCATTAATTCAATAGATCGACTTTGATTTCTAGGTTTGTCTTCATATTGATTTTATGGGTTTATTATGAATCGATTCTATGGTTTATGTTTAGGGGTTGTATTCTTTGAATCTTAATATGTTGTTGCTTGATTTAGAGGCTTGTTCACCAAAGGGGTTTTGTTTGGTTTTTCTTCAACGCTTAGATTTGGTTCTTTAATATTTTCTTCGTTTTTGTTTAGAGCTAGAATAATGATGTTATTCAAGTATTTATCACATTGTTAGTCCTTTCTTTTATCCCTTATGATTTTTTTGGGCATTTAACGAGTTAATAAATTTTTATAAATACAAATAATATTTTCATTTATACTATAAAGGCCTATTTTATAATTATATTGTACAGTGTCTTCAAAATTTATTAGACGATGCGTCTAAAAGTTTGGAATAAGTAAAACAAAACATGTATATAAAGATAAACCAATGGAAACAAATTAAGATGAAATGGTAGTTTTTTTATTTTTGTGATCCTTGGTCAATGCAGTTAGTGAGTGTGCATGCCCGTATTATTAGACATATATCAAAGTGAAAATTGACATGCATCAACGAGTCATTATATATAGAAACTACTAACTAGTAATTATTTAAATATTAATCAAAGATGATGGAGCTAGCTAGGTTAAGTTGGTTATTCTACTATCCCTCCCATTGGCTCGCTTTATATATATATATATATATATATATATATATATATATATATATATATATATATATATATATATATATATATATATATATATATATATATAGGGGTGGGTTCAATGGAAAACACTATGCACCGGAAAACTGTGAAAACATACGCATACCGTCCGATTTGGTGCATTTCATGAAAAACGCGGTGGCATGATCGTAAATAAGGTGATGCATCACGCGGGAAATTTGATTCATCATGCGGGATTTTGATGCATCACGCAGCGAATTTGATGCATTTGTGGTGGTGCAGTGCGGTTTTCACAAGTTTTCAGGTGCATGGTGGTTTTCCATTGAACCTCCCTCTATATATATATATATATGTAGCTTAATTGATTAATTATGCCAGCCACACGTACGTACGTTAGCTAAGTATTATTATTATTAGCCAGACACATCGATCCTTCCGGCCCTAGCTCTAACCGGTCCATCGGTCATTTTCATCAACTGAAATTTATTATTTTTTACATTACTTACTTTATCAATTAACTAAATTTCCATCTATTTTTTTAATTGCATACACCATATATCGATCTGTACGTGGACTAGATTATATATAAACATTATAAAATCAAAGTCAAATGATATTGTTTAAACCACTTGCATATTTATTTATTTATATATTATACAAACATGTATATGTCAACCTTAATTAATGCATAGTACATGAAAAAAAGGTTCGATCATTGTACAAATTAAGTTAAGGCTGAGAATATTGTTTATAATATATACAAGCATGCATCTTAATTAAAACGTATAGAAAGTAATAACTTTTATATTATTGTCGTGCCTCACTTAATTTAATTTAATTTTGTTTTAATTTTATATATACTACTTCAATCTGGGAAATAATTAATTTTTTTTAAAATTTTCAAGGAAAGAAGATAAGATGCTCTCCCTTGTGTGTGTGTGTGTCTATATATATATATATATATATATATATATATATATATATATATATATATATATATATATATATATATATATATATATATATATATGTTGGTACATTCAGTGTGACGACAGCAGTCTAGTTTTGTTATTGATAAGACATGTTCTTAGGTGATTTTAGAATACAAGGCTTGGCATTCGAATCTGTGATAGATTCGAATGTAGCCATAGATTTGAATTGTTTATTGCTTGGGATTCGAATCTGTGATAGATTCGAGTCTAGCCTTATATTCGAATGGGCTAGATTCGAGACTGTCAATATGGACAGATTCGAATGGGCCTTAGGCCAGATTCGAGGTTGGCCCACAACAGACTCGAATCAGGGTCTATAATTAGGGATAGACTCGAATGATTAAGAGACTTTTTGCAGAATTCGTGAGGAATTAAGCAAGAGGCGATCTCGAGTTTATCAGCTAGGTGAGTGCCGTTTCGGAGAGAATTAGTACGTAGGATCGTTCGTGTGTCGTTCGTTCAGCGTCTAATAGTCTCCGTGTTTCCGTTGGTTGAGAGTTGTCCGTCTAACCGTCAACGAGGATTCCGCACTCGTTCACGGATCCGCGTCTAGATAGATCTTGCAGTCGTAGACCTTACAAGTGGTATCAGAGCCTGCGGAGTGTTCGTGGTGTTCTTCGTGTTCATCAAATACATTCTAGGTTTCTTGACGCTAGTTGGACGGTTTTGCTCTCAAAAACGTGTTTTTGAGCTTAGCAAATTCATATTCGGGAAACACTTTGTTGTTTTTCACGTTTTTTATCGAAATCATTATTTTTCGTTTGAAAAATAGTGGTTTAATCTGTAAAACGTCAAAAAATCAACGTGTTAGCCGTTTTTCGAGTTTGCGGCTCTCGAATCTATAGGGGTAATTAGGGTTTCTCTCTAGTCTCGAGTCTAACCAAAATACGCTCCTTTCGAGTCAATTTCAGTGTGTTTCGAGTCTACTTTGTTTCGAATCTGTTGCTTCATTCGAATAGGATCTCGAGTCTAGTTTAGTGTCGAGTTTATTTCGAATCTAGTATTATTTCGAATCTAGTGTTTCGAATCTGCTGATTTTCGAGTCTGCTGTGCCTTCGATTCTAAGGATCTTCGAACCTAAGGAGGTCTTCGAATCTGACATAACTTCGAATCTAAGGAGTTGTTCGAATCTGACATTATTTCGAATCTAATTGACTTTTAAGACTTAATCGAATTTAATTTCAAAAGATTTAATATTAATTAGTTTCGAATCTATCTAGATTCGAATAAGTTAATCTAAATCAGTTTCGAGTTAAATTAATTAAGTTCAAATTCAATTTTTTTGAGAAAAGATGTCAAATCTTCAGAAATTCCTTGAGATGGATCACGAAGTTGGGAAGGCAAATGCACCGCCTAAGCTGATGAAAGTTGAGGACTATTACTGGTGGAAGGATCGATTTACAGATTTTGTACGATTCAATGATATGCGCATGTGGGTGTGCATAGATGAAGGGTACATTCCACCAGTATCTGAAGTTGAAGGCCGTCAAAAGGTCTTGTCATACCAGATGATGAAAGAGGATGACAAGAAAGTATTTGAAGCCGAAAACAAAGCTTTTTCTTTAATCCGAATGGCGTTACCGCAAGATATTCTACACACATTCCGAACTCAGAGGACATCAAAAGAACTTTGGGAGTCGCTTGAGAAAAGGTGTGAGGGAAATCCTCGGGTTAGGAGAAAGCGTACAGAGCTGTTAAAACAACAGTTCGCCATCTTCAAGGCGTTAAAGGATGAACAATTGAATGATACTATCACTCGGTTTTATCATCTATTAACAGAGCTTGAAAGTCACGACATTGAGTATAGCGACACAGAAAAGAATAACAAGCTTTTGGATGCCTTACCCGCCAAATGGGCGATGTATGTGGCTATGATTAAGCTTGATGAGGATAAGTTCTATACTCAATCGTTGGAAGATGTAGTGGGAACGCTGAGGGCGTATCATTTCGAGTTACTGAAGTCTGAAACGGATTATGAACAAGTCCAAACTCCGGCAATGTATTTCGTTCGTTCTCGTGTTTGGTTTACGCTATAAACCTTCAAAAACTTTAAGTAGGAGAGTTTCATTTTATCTTTATCGTTGAATAATGATTTTAATGTTCTACTAACATCTAATGACTTGTTTCATGTGTTGATTAAGTCTATACAGTGTTAGCCTTGAATTATTCACAGAATTACAGAGTCTTCAACTGACAAAGGCGATTTGTGAACTTCATGCCAAGTTGGATCAGACAGAGACTGATCAGTAGCAGCAGATTGCAAATCTGGAGGCTATATTGGCATCTGGTTGAAAGATCGTCCATCTCAGGGGGAGAAATAGTAGAGAGTGGAGAAATCGTAGAGAAGCTGTCCTTCGAAAAAGATGGCCTGAGCAGTGAGCTGACAAGTCAAAGAAGATAGCTCGAATAGTGAGCGGGCAGATCTTTCAAGACAGTAGTGAGCTGGCAGATCTTTCAAATATTGGCTCTCACTGCTGATCCTCAGGGGGAGTCAGTGATCGTAGCTACTGACAATAGGAAAGACAAGGATTCAGAGACAACTGAAGTTACTGAAGACATGGTCTGACCGGAGCATTGTCAGAGTAATTGAAGATGACTTAGAACTTTTTCCGAAGTGTTATGAATGCATCACTCGATGAAGGTGTTATGAATGATGATCAGAATGGGATAGATCTAGAGATGCAGAAGACTGCTCTAAATGATGAATCAGATTCTGAAGTTACAAGTGACTGATTTTACCTTAGAAGGACCGTATAATCTAGGACGACAATTCTGGGCTGAGGTGTTTGCAAAAACTGTCAGAAGAAAGGGTCGTACTGCAGATTTAAGAGGTTAGTCTAAGAGGTATTAGAAGCGCTGTGGTTCAAAGGAACGTGGACTAAGTTAGAGAAGCGATTCAGAATCATCAGTCATGGATAACAAGGAGAAAGGGTGATCTCGACATTCATTGTCATTAAAGCAAATAGTCTGTCAAGATCAATGAACAAAATCTAGAAGCTATCGTCAAGGGGGAGTCTGTTGGTACATTCAGTGTGACGACAGCAGTCTAGTTTTGTTATTGATAAGACATGTTCTTAGGTGATTTTAGAATACAAGGCTTGGCATTCGAATCTGTGATAGATTCGAATGTAGCCATAGATTCAAATTGTTTATTGCTTGGGATTCGAATCTGTGATAGATTCGAGTCTAGCCTTAGATTCGAATGGGCTAGATTCGAGACTGTCAATATGGACAGATTCGAATGGGCCTTAGGCCAGATTCGAGGTTGGCCCACAACAGACTCGAATCAGGGTCTATAATTAGGGATAGACTCGAATGATTAAGAGACCTTTTGGCTGAATTCGTGAGGAATTAAGCAAGAGGCGATCTCGAGTTTATCATCTAGGTGAGTGCCGTTTCGGAGAGAATTAGTACGTAGGATCGTTCGTGTGTCGTTCGTTCAGCGTCTAATAGTCTCCGTGTTCCGTTGGTTGAGAGTTGTCCGTCTAACCGTCAACGAGGATTCCGCACTCGTTCACGGATCCGCGTCAAGATAGATCTTGCAGTGGTAGACCTTACAATATATATATATATATATATATATATATATATATATATATATATATATATATATAGAATCAGGTTCATCAGCGTACCTATAAGATTCCAGCGTACCCAACGTACCCTAATGTGAATGATCATTCACATATATTTTTTTTGAATAGACATGTATAAGACAACATTATAAGACTTTTTTTCAAAAGGAGCAACATCATAAATCTTGTGAATGATAAAAAAAGATCATGTGAATGGTCATTCACACCATTCACATTGTGTGAAATGACCATTCACATGGATGACCATTCACATAAATATGCATTGAGCATTCACATAAGTTTTAAG
Organism: Centrapalus pauciflorus; assembly: GCA_020465985.1. Taxonomy (NCBI): domain Eukaryota; kingdom Viridiplantae; phylum Streptophyta; class Magnoliopsida; order Asterales; family Asteraceae; genus Centrapalus; species Centrapalus pauciflorus. The sequence goes on along the minus strand of JAANYP010006814.1, from coordinate 19,716 downwards.
AACACAGAAAGTGTGAATGTATGTGAAATTCATATATCATGTGTATAACATTAGATTAAACATGGTTATGAGAAAAAAAATTTAAAAAAAGTTTTTTAAGGTTGGTACCTTCGGGTGCACTTGATTTCGAGAGGTACTTATTTGAACCTGACTCTATATATATATATATATATATATATATATATATATATATATATATATATATATATATATATATATATATATATATATATATATATATATATATTTGCATGCAAATTAAGAGAGGCATAACATAAATATATCTATCTATACTATTAAAAGAGTAACTATACTCATTTCTGGTGAAGCCTCGTGTCGTCACCATGAATCGACACGTGACATTTTTAGATTTTAAAAATAATAAAGATTTTTAAATCAAATCTATCCAAATCTAATATAATCCACTTGTAAATTCAAATCTAATCAAATCAAATAAAATTTAATACTCTATTAACTTATTAATTAAATCTATCCAAATATAATATAATCCACTTTTAAATTCAAATCAAATCAAATCAAACAAAATCTAATAATCTTCTAACTTATTAATTATAAGATATTATAATAAAAGTTAAAAGAATATATAAGAAAATAATTCTTCTTCACATATATTTAGAAATATACAAAATTAATAGGTTATAATAAATAATAGGGAAAAAGACATCATATAGCTCTGAACTTTCGACTTTGTACACATTTATGTACTGAACTTTTTTTTGTGCACATTTGGTAGTCAAAGTTTCAAAATTGTTCCAATTTGGTAGTTGGCGTACCTTTTAGCCGGTTGCTTTCGATTTCGATTCCTACATGGACAATTTTTTAATGACGTAAATACCTGTTTTTATATTATACCCGGTTTTATCTATCTGGCAACCCGTTTTTAAAATCACACGGGTTGATAACGCCGCATGAAATTAAGAAATCATCTGGGTTTATAACGTCGTTTTTTTAAAAAACTCGGGTGATTTTAAAAAACGGGTTGCCACGTAGATAAAACCGGGTATAATATAAAAACGGGTAGCCACGTCATTAAAAAATTGTCCACGTAGGCATCGAAACCGGAAGCAACCGATTAAAAGATACGCCAACTACCAAATTGGAACAATTTTGAAACTTTGACTACAAAGTGTACACAAAAAAAAGTTCACTACATAAATGTGTACAAAGTTGAAAGTTCAGAGCTATTTGATGTCATTTTCCCTAAATAATAATATCCCTTATATACTTTTGTTTAAAAAATAATATTTATATATTTATCTTTTTATTTATTATATTTTATATATATTAAAGATATCCGCGTAATACGCAGGTAATAAACTAGTAAACCAATAAAACGTAATTTTCATGTGAAAATAACGGTTATTTTCAATAATCAAAAAGCATACACACCCACATATATATATTTCATCCTATTACATATAACACATTTTAATTATGATACGTATATACGTATTATTTTAATTTTGCTTAACGTCAAATTATTTAATTTTGTCACTTTCCAGTTTTGCTTTCAAAATTGATTTGCTGGTTTTGTATTTTTTTTTGAACGGCTGGTGTGGTGGTTATCGCCTAGGCCCAAGTGATGACAGATCCCGGTTCGATCCCCACCACAATCTCCTAGTTAGATTAGTTCACCTGAAGGGAAAAACCCCAAAATCCACCTCAACTGTGGATCGAACCCGGGTAACAACCCTCCCCAAGGCCCTTATGGACTTGCCTCTCCACCTAAATTTCAACTTGCCTTCGACGGGAGTCGAACCCTTGACCTCTCACATACATAACAGATTGGTACCGCTAGGCTAAAGACCCTTTGGTAATAAAATTCTTAACTAATATATTTGTTTGTGATTTTTGGAATTTTTTTATTTTTTCAAAAAAGTCTTGAAGTCTGTGGACTTTTCGGAAAAAAATAGTGAAAACACAGTGGTTTTTTGTGAAAAAAGTCTGGGTTGATTATAAAAAATAATACAAAACTTTTCCGAAAATCTGATTGAAAACAACAAGTTGAGGATTTTTTTTAAGGAAAAAATAACACGGATGGATTAAATCGCAAAAAAACGTAATTTTGGTTATCAAGAAATAATCATCTTGACGCTAGTTTATGTTATCTTAGATGATATATATTATATATTAATAGAAAACAAAGAGATGGATGAGAAACTATATGTCAACGTACTGCGCAAAACGACACATATATCCTCGATCCGTAATATAAATTAATAAAAATATTGTTTTTTTCTACGTCTTGATGACGTGTCAGTATATGGTATTGTTGTTTCTTTTTTTTTTCTTTTCTTTTTTTTTGAACAGCAAAAAGAATTCGAGACAGGAGCTACGGCAATGTCATCACCCCAAGACTCGAAACCTCGAATTTATTAAATAAGAACAAACTAGCAAGACGCTAGCAAAGATAGCAAAAACAAAGAAATTACAACAAAGAAAGAGGAAAAGAACACCATAACGGCCACAACAAATTCTTATAATTGGCCCTATATTTCAGCCAAGAAAACAAATTAGCTTGAAATTCGTCCTTGATCATCGAAGCCGATTGTCTCACCCCATTGAAAATTAAATTATTCCTAGCCTTCCAGATAAACCATATAATTCCTCCAATTGCAGCTTCCAAAAACTTTCTTATCCTCGAAGATTTGCCAAGATCCAATATCATTCCCAACATGTTATCCAGATTATGATGCTCAGCAACAGAAAAATTACACCAAGAAAGAAACCATCTCCAAATCTCCCTACTCATAGAACACGAATAGAACAAGTGTTCCTCCGATTCAACTTCCAAGTTACAGAACGGACAAGATACCACACGCAGATTAACACCCCTCGAGGAAAGATTACCTCTGGTGGGGACTCTTCTTAACAACAGTTTCCAGATAAAACAATTAATTCTTGGCGGCATCCAGTTATTCCAAAAACACATGTTATTTTCTCCTTCATAAGACAACCCATCAATTATAACTCTAAGTGATTTAACAGAGTAAATTCCAGATGAGTCACCATCCCATTTCCAGCCATCCACTCCTAAGGATAGTTTAACGTCCAAAAGAAAATGTTCTAATTCAGAAACCAAACTCCTAAACCCCACATCATCAGAACCAGAATTCCAATCCCATGAAAATTTCACCTCACCACTATGAGAATAAGACACTCTCATATGGATAGAACACTCCTTGTCAGCCTCAAGCTCATATAAATCCGGAAAAGTATAACAAAGTGGGGCAATTCCCCACCACTTATCTTTCCAGAACTTTGTATTTCTGCCATCCCTAATAACTCGAGAGAATAATTCATTGCAATTAATATTTAGAGATTGAAGGGACGTACCAGCTTTTATAATATTCAACCATACACCGGAGCATCTCCTGTCCGCTAATAGACTTGTTGCATCCTCCTTTATATTATGAATAGCAGTGATTACCTTCTGCCACAGTGCATTCTTCTCTTGTCTAAATCTCCACCACCATTTAATTAGCAGAGCCAAATTAGCAGATTTTAAAGAACCAATACCCAAACCACCAAATTTTTTCGGGGCAATGGTCTTGTGCCAATTGACCCATGCAATCTTAGAAGACCCAGAGATAGAAGTACCCCAAATAAAGCGCCTTCTGAGTTTCTCAATCATATCAATTACTTTCACAGGAGCCTTAAACAGTGACATGAAATATAATGGTAAACTACCCAAAATGGCTTTACACAAAGTGACTCTCCCCCCAAAGGAGATATTCTTTTCCTTCCACGATGACAGCTTGACATTAATTTTATCTATAATAGGCTTCCAGAATTTTACCAGTCCCATATTTGCGCCAATAGTAACACCAAGATAGGTAAACGGGAGTTTCTCCTCACTACAATTTACAAGAGATGCAATCTGTTGAACTTCACTATCAGAAACACCAACTCCATAAACCTTACTTTTCTGATAATTGACCTTAAGACCCGAAGCAAGATGAAAGCAATTAAGAATCCGTTTTAGATTCACAATATTCAATGCGTCCCACTTGCCAATGAAAAGAACATCATCAGCATATAACAAGTGAGACAAAACAGGACCATCATTAGGAAGCTTAATACCACTAAAGATATTTTTATTAACAGCTTCAACCATTGCCACATGAAGACCTTCCATAGCGAGAATAAAGAGGAACAGAGATAAAGGATCTCCTTGCCTTAAGCCACGAGATATTGCAAATTCCTTTGATGGGGAGCCATTAATTAGAACTGAAGCCCTCACTGATTTTAAACAGCCACAGATCCATGTCCTCCATTTGGGATCAAAATTCATTTGATCCAAGATAGAATCAAGATAAGACCAGGATACAGTATCAAACGCCTTTTCAAAGTCTACCTTGAACAGCAACATCTTACTTTTGGATCTCTTACCCCAGCTACAAATTTCGTTCAATATCAAAGGTCCATCAAGAATTTGACGACCCTCAATAAAAGCCGATTGCTCACTACTAACCACATTTCCCACCACTTTTTTCAATCTTTCGGCCAGAAGTTTAGCAATTATTTTGTATAAGCATCCTATTAGACTAATTGGACGATAATCTCTCAAAAAGAGAGGATCTTTCACCTTAGGAAAAAGAGAGACATGTGATAGTAGCTAGCTACATGTTATATATTTAGATAAAACTTAAAAAGTAAAGGGGGCCGGAAGGTGTAGAACAAAGATTAGTTATTCCTACACTTGGCATCATACAACTCCATCAGTATTACTATTCCATGCGACCATGCAATTGCTTCATTATTAAATTTTTTAGTTTTTTTAAATGATAGTCTATGATAAGTCAACGTTATTATATATTCATCATTCCACGATTTATAACTTTTTTACACCATTACGAAAAAAAAAAACAAAACAAAACAAAACCAATATGTTTTGTATGATTTTTTCATTTTTGTCGTCTGATGTTATTTTTTTCATGCTTTGTGGAACTTGACTATTAAATTTCAGTTTTAGTTGGTAAACCGGATAGATTTTTTTCATGTTATTTTTTTAAGCAAACTTGTATCATATCAAGTCACTGTTCATTCTTGTGCTTAAAATTGAAAGATGGTTTCTAAAACTCGGCAACTGGCACAACCATACAATAGATTTTCCACTGATGGAATAAAAAACTTCTCTCTTTTTTTTTTAAAAAAAAAAAATGTTGAATATGATACATTTGGCTTAATTAGTTTACAAGCTTCATATAAATCGTCTATCATATGAATCGAATTTCATTAATTTTTGTTGACGCAAGTATGACCCCAGATAGCCACGTTATATTTCCTTTTTTATGTATATATTCCAATTTCATTAATTTTTTATAATGTTGAAATGAAGAGCAGTCAACACCTTGTTTTAGTATTTCTGAGATAACAAAGTTGTGAGTAATTTTTTGTGAACCTAAACCTTAAATAAAATAGTCAGTTTTTTTTGTTTGGTTATTCGGTTACCAATCAACCGTAATTTAATAGAAAATTTGAATTTGAATTTTAAAAACTTTAGTAGTTAATATTATAAGTTCTAAAAGTTCAAGATGAGAAACTTAGAATAAATTATAAATTATAATAAGATATTGTTAAAATATTAGGTATTATCATCAAAAAATTTAACACAAATAAAACAAAATCTTGCATTTTTGCCAAATTAAATTGTAACAATATTGTTTTAGGTTATAAAGTTAACGTAAAATAAATTAATTTATATTATTGTTGGGATAAATATTGATATTCATAGACCTAAAAACTATAATTTATAATTTTTTTTTATTTTTCGGTTAGCCGTTCATCAGCAAAATCGTGAATCTTAACCGAAACCAAAGGTTTTTTTTCCTATTCATTTAACAAAACTGAAAATTATTAAAAAAAAAAAAAACACCGGTTTGGTTAACCTCAAAATCAGAACAGTTTGTCAGTTTATTGTATTGGTTTTCTGGTTTCAGAAATTTTTTTAGCACCCCCTAAATAATTTCAAATATGTATAATCAATTTGTATTATGAGTTCTTTTGCCTGGATATGTTTGGTTTGTATATGTTTTTGTAGATATGTTTGTTTCCAATATATATATAAAATATTGAAAACCAACGTTTTCTTAATGTCTAATGATAATTTAATGTCTAAATTTAAAGAAAATGAAGAAAATGAAACCGTTGAATTAAGTTTTGTTTAGCATAGTATTAACAAAGTTAATTGTCATTCTTGGTAGCTACAAAAAAATAGGATCATATTAGTTATTACCATAATTGAATGTTTTAGATAAAGGTCAACCCTTTTCCTAGTTAAAATTAAGTGTTAACAAGAAATATGACAACATTGGTTATTGTTCTTTGCATTTTTGTCCCACTGGAAAAGAAATTTATTGCTTCGTTTTAGACGTTGGGCTCAGCTTAGTTTGTACAAACATTCGGCGCCTATGTTAATTGTTTTGGGCATTATACTTTGGTTTATAAGTTTCTCTAGGTAGCGTATTTTGGACCTATGATAATTACCTTGGGCTTTATTATTTTGTTTCATTTTCTATACCTATCGTACTTGGGCTTATGCTAATTATTTGGGCCTCTATTATTAGGTTTATCAATTTCTATTCCTATAGCACTTAGGCTAATGTTAATTATTTTGTGCTTTTATTCTTTGGTTTATGACCTTTATACCTATTCTTTCGTTGATATAAGCTACGATATTGTTTGAAAATAGAACGTGGTTGAAAAAAACAATTAAGTGCATTGTTTTTTAGCTTCTTCTGATCGGTTCAACTTGAGATCCACCACTTATGTTTTAATTTTACCAATCAGACACTGATTCATTTGATGTGAGATCAACCGATTAAACTTAATTTCCCGCTTAAATTGGGGGAGAGTGTACATTTAAAATTGACCAAAATTTAATTCAAGAAACGGTTAGGAAGTTATCTTAGCAACACATAAATTTTGTGTTGTACTATACATCCACAGATTTGATTAAATTATTAAAATTTGAGTTTGTAAGACTATGTTTATAGTTACAACGTCAAACAACAAGAGGGGCTGGTAGTACGTGTCATTTATATTATATAGGGTGGGTTCAATGGAGAATCTTTATGTATCGAAGAACCTTGAAAAACCATAATGCATCGCTAGAAAATCGTAATGCATCACGTAGAAATCGATGCATCATGCGGAAATTTGATGCATCACGAGGGAATTGTGATGCATTCGTGGTGGTGCATGTAAATTGAACCCACTCATATTATATATGTGGCAATATGTAAATTGATTCTTAGCTTCAAATTATGCCTAAAAATAAATGCAATGCATGTTTTATATATGATAAGTTTGTTACTAGTGAAGATGCTAATTATAATTAATCAACCATCTTACAGAACAAAAAAAAAAAAATCAACCTTGGAGCTCCTATAAAAATAAAAAAATGGCAACAAATCCAGACGCAAGAAATGAAATAAAATAAAATAAATTTAATAACATCATCTGCAAATTAATAAATATGAAAATTAAAAACTAACCGGCAAGTAAGCAATTCAAATTTGAATTTTCATTAAGAATTGATGGTATACGTACATGTAACACTCAATTAATTGAAAGAAAATACACGTGTCCGACTGAGAGATTTTAGGCTAACTTCCTTGTCTTGTCGTGATCTACTCTCGATCAGCGGCGGCCTTCTTCAGAAGATATGGAAAAGGCGGTTGAGCAAAATGGCCGTCAAGAAACAACTTGGACACCGCCCTGTTCAATCCCTCAGTCACGTGCAACCCATCCCAGTTCATATACGTGTACGGATGCTTGCAAGAGCTCGTCCCTGCCGCACCGCACGTGCTCATCACATTCAAGTCGTATGGCACGCCTTTAACTCCACAGCATGCTTTGAACCGGTCCTTCGCCACGAAACCATAATTTGTAGGGTTTCCATAAACCTCACGGTATGCCTGCCAGTCATCACTGTACACTATCACCGTCGCCGGAAACTCTTTTCGTAGACTCCGTAGCTTGGCTTGTAGTATCACGTTATGATCGTAGCTTTCTTTGTTCTTGCTTGCCACGCATCCCATTTCGTCTCGGTCAGTCGGAGGGGCGAGTGCAGCTAACGACAACGGGAGACAGCCGGTAGTCGGCAAACCTTGTACGACCATATACTTGGCACCCATCTTCAAAAGTTGTTTCATGACTTTCATTTGGTAAAATATGGACAGCTTTTGAACAGTCTTGGTGTTGACTTTAGTGCCAAAAATGTAATTGTAATCATTTGCGGACATTTGGCCGATCCAAACTAATGCATCGTGAAAGACGGCTTTACAGTGACCGGGAGTTGAAACGGTGTCCTTACAGCCTGAACCCTTGATGTAATCTTTGAACCAGGTGAGTTGTGTTGGAAGAGATTGTGGAACGATGTTACCTGTGGCATTATTTTTAACGAAAAAGGGGTGAGGAATGGTGGTGCAGCCACCGACAGCGAAGTTGACGCCGTGAGTGGTGTTGGAAGATTTGTTAAGGTAGGGTGGGAAGTAAGGTAAGTTGAGTGATTGGGCAATGAAGTCGATAACGAGACGGCCGTCGGAGTATCTGTTTGTGGGGCGGTGGAAGAAGGTGGAGCCATAAGGGAGCTGAGAGACATGGCGAAAGATGTTAGGTCCGGTGGAGGAGTTGGTGTTTCCGGTGTCAGTGTAAGAGTCTCCGAAGACATAAACTTTGTTGAAAGGTCTGGGCTGTGGAGTGGCCAAGGAGAGAGAAATGGAAATGCAAAATATTGCAAGCATGAAAGAAGAAACAGAAGACATGTTTTTTTTTTTTTTTTTTTTTTTTTTTTATGATTCTTTGTTTGTGGTCAATTAGTGGGTATATATAGTGTGAGGGAAGTACACTCAAGTTGACACATGCATCAGCTACGAAACTTCAAATCGTTGAATGTATCTTTCCATCTCCACATCATCCATTGACCAACATATTTTAATTAGAAATATATATTAACATTATATATGTTTTGTAATGTACGTTTGAGACTTATTAATTACTTTGTAAATTGGTTTTGATCAAAGTAATTAATTATTAGATCTTGTTTAAAAAGTAGTTGTAATTAAAATATATATAGTAAATTTTAACAAAGCTTAATTTAATTATATATCTGTTTATTATTTAATTAGTGTCAATCTATCAAATACAATTGAATATTAAAAATAATAATAATAAACAATTGATAGAAGAAACAAGATATATAGTGTGGTGGATGATTAATATGCAGATGAGATGGATGAGTTTGTGTAGATAGAAAATGGATGGATTAAATTTGGTTGTCCCCAGGAATTCCAAAGATAAAGAAAGGAAAGGAGACAGGCCATGGCATTTACTACTGTTATTATTAGTTTTAAGGGATAATTACGCAAAAAACCTTAAAGTTGGACCATTTTTGTGATTAAAACTCCTAACCATTTTTTGTTGCACAAAAAACCTCTAACTGGTAAAACCTTTTGAAATTAGGACTTGACCGGTTATAATAGGTTGCTATGCTTACATGGCATACACGTGGCGTCCACATGGCAAACCCAACTTACGTGGCGCCTACGTGACGCTACATGTATAATTCTTAAACTGAAATTTTTGCATAAAAAACCCCGAAATTGATGACTTTTTCGATTAAAACCCTTAACTATATTTTTCCCACATCTAACCAACAATAATATTTAACTTTTCTTCTTCTCTACCTCCGGCAACTCCGATTACTCTATCCCCTCTTTATGTTCAGTGGTGTTTATTTTATGTATGTATGTTCGATTAACTTTTGCCATTTTTTCTTGAATTTTAACTTCAATTGTGCTGATGGAATCGATTTCATTTTGTGTTCATGAGTTGCATTTTTAGGTTCAGCTTTATGTTCAATTTCGTTTATTTATGTTCCATTTTAGCTTCTGAATATGATCAGCCAGAGCAGTGAAGTTCGCTAGCCTAGAGGGTGAAGGTTTTATTGGGAAACAATTTTTTTTGTTTAATAAATAAGATTTTAATAAATATCCATGTCATCAAAATGCAATCAGTGAAGACTCAATTTTAATTATCTTTGTTGGTTGAAGGTATTTTATCAAATGAAAAATGATTTGAGGTTTTAATTGAAAAAACTAAACAAGTTGGAGGTTTTTTACGCAAAAATCTATTTAAAAATTTTACACGTCATCAAGTTGCAACCGGCTAAACCGGTTGCAAGTCAGATTTTGTGAAAAAAAACCCATATTTACAAAGTTTTAACCGGTTGGAGGTTTTTTGTGCAATGAAAAATGGTTGAGGGTTTTAATCGCAAAAATGATCCAACTTAGAGGTTTTTTGCGCAATTTCCACTAGTTTTAATCCTAATTCTCCACGACTGCCCAAAGGGGTGTCTTGTGGCGACTGTGTTATTTGAAAATATATAATATATATTCCATCATGTCGGCTGTGTTATTTATTTTATTTTATTTTTATATTTCCATCAGACATTAAATATTCATTTTGATGTAACATAGGATCCTACAAATTTGAAAGAAACGACCTCTTCCTACCCAACACGTTGCGCACCGGCTCTAAGATCATTATTTTACAGAAAAATCATTATAGTTATAATATAAATATATATTTTATAATGATTATAAAGTTATCATGACAGCCATGAACATAACAATAATATATTTATTGTTTTACCTAGCTAGAAATTTATTATCTAAATCTAATAGATTATAAAGTGTAACATTTCTTATCTAAATTAACATTATTAAGCTTATTGATATAATTTTTTATTCATAAATTATACACTAAATGCATAAATTTTGTTGAATGCATAAATTGAAAAATTTATCATGAGATGCGTAAATATTTTCATGAAATACATAGACTTATCAACTGTATAAATTTTAGTACTAAATAGATAATTTTATGTGTTAAATGCATAAATTTTAGAATGGTTCTTACAGAATTAAGAGATTTTTAGTGGAACCTAGTAATTTATATAGGATCATTACAGAAGTTTAATTAAATTTAAATTTATAAAACCTATCTAGATCTCAAAATTATAATATAATAATAATAATATAATAAATATATAGTCAGCATTAAATTAATTTTAGCTTTTGATGATCAATTTTAACAATGAACGGTTATACTTATATACAAAATCATTGCCTCTGGGATACGGCAATAATTTATAAATTTTTAATATTTCGGATTAGCCCGTCGTTGTTGACCAAACGGCAAGTATGACTTTTCTGTTCAACACGACCGCTTGGCGTCAACTTTGATTAGGATAAATGATGATTAACAATGAATTAACATGCTCACATAAGTTTTTAAATCGTAAACCAATTTACGAGGATCGCCGGTGGCCTGGCGGCAGAAAAAGTCGAAAACACGACCACAATCTACCTTTTGTTTTTGTTGTCGGATGGGCCAAAACAAATGCAGCCATGGCTGGCCTTGTGGTTGATGTTTCTTTTGGGCCGAAGCCCACTTCACGAGGAAACAAAACATAAATTGCATAATGGCCTAATGACCTAGACTTTAATAATCAATTGTTTTTAAAGTAAATTACAGTAATGGTCTCTGTGGTTTGTTCAAAATTATGGAAACGGTCCTTCAACTTTCAAACTTGCAGTGACGGTCCCTCAAACCACTTTTTACTTGCAGAATTGGTCCTCCTGTTTCTAAATTTTTTAAAAATGACGATTTTGCCCTTATTTTAATTACAAGTTTGGTAATTTCAATTTTGGTCACTTTTCTTAATTTTTCATTTTTGGTTTCAAATTTGAAATAATAATTTAATAATTAATGATTTTGATTCATTATTAATTATATTATTATTATTATTCTCATCATTATTATTATTATTATTATTATTATTATTATTATTATTATTATTATTATTATCATCATCATCATTTATATCTATTTATTTTGTAAAATAAATCTATATTTGTTTAGTAAAAATTATTTTTATTTATATACTTAATTAGTCAAGTTATGCATCTTTTTATGTATTCAATTTATTTATTAAAGTTTTATTTATTAAAGTTTTATTTATTTATCTTTTATTGGTTACACTATTTGTATAATTTTATCATTTATACTTTTCCATCAAACTATTTCATTACATTGATAAATTTTGATATGTAAATTTTGATTTAAATTTACTAATTCATTACGTTTTGATTTAAGTTTACAAATATTTTGTTACGCTAATATGTTTTTATTTAAATTTATTATTTTATTTGTTTGGTTTTAAAAAAATGCCTTAAATTACTAATATATATTAAAAATAAATAATTTTACAAATCATTTCATAAATAAACAAATAATATTTTTTTTAATTAGATTTATAGAAAAAGTACATATAAGATATAATCTGAATGTATATTTAAATCTTATCTATTTATTAATATTTAAAGATGTAAAAATAACATATTGTATTTATATTCTATATTTATTAATCTTTATAGATATTAGAAATAATGAATAACATTTATCTTTTAGTTTATTTTATTTAAAATAATATATTTTGTTACGTTAATACGTTTTGATTTAAATTTATTATTTTATTTTATTTTAATTTTAATATTTTGTTATGCATATACGCTTTGATTTCAATATAGTGTTTAATCTTTTTGATTTACAAGTTTTGTTTATACATTAATATGTTTTATTCGGTTTCACTTAAATATTTTAATTTTCACTTAAGTATTAACGTAGCAAAATTTTAAATCAAAACAAATAAAATAATAAATTGAAATCAAAACGTACTGACATAACAAAATATTTAAATCCAAACAAATAAAATAATAAATTTAAATAAAAACTTATTAGCGTAACAAAATATTTAAATCAAAAATAATAATTAGCAAACTTAAATCAAAACGTAATGAATTAGTAAATTTAAATCAAAATTTACACAAATTCAGAATTATTAAAAGTAATGAAATAGTTTGATGGAAAGTATAAATAATAAAATTATACAAATAGTTTAACGAATAAAATATAAATAAATAAAATTTTAATAAATAAATTGAATACATAAAAAGATGCATAACTTAACTAATTAAGTATATAAATAAAAATATTTTTTAGTAAATAAATATAGATTTATTTTACAAAATAAATAGGTAAAATTAATAATAATAATAATAATAATATAATTAATAATGAATCAAATCATAATTTATTAAATTATAATTTCAAATTTAAAACCAAAAATGAAAAATTAAGAAAGGACCAAAATTTAAATTACCAAACTTGTAATTGAAAGAAGGGCAAAATCGTCATTTTTAAAAAAATTAGAAACAGAAGGACCAATTCTGCAAGTAAAAAGTGGTTTGAGGGACCGCCACTGCAACTTTGAAAGTTGAGGGACCGTTCCCATAATTTTGAACAAACCACAGGGACCATTTCTGTAATTTACTCTTGTTTTTATATTCAGGAATATAGAAGTCATGTTGGAGTTGATTGTATACTTTCTTATCGAAGATAATGTTCCAGAAAAATCTTATTTAAATTTCAAGTTTCAGCAAATGATGGATTTTAGCTGCAGTTTGCACAACATCGTAACATGGGGCTAATCGCATCATGGATATCTTTAAGAATTATTTTAATGGTATTTTGTGTTTTAATAGCAAAATTGTGCTATAATTTACTGATGAATCTCTAGCGTCGTTATCTGTGTGAGATTAACTTAGGAATTTTCAGTGAAACGTTTTAAGAAATTGAATACTGGAAAATCTCGTGATTGGTGGGAGATATGTATTATATTCTTAGAATATTTTTTTTAATATATATTTTGATGCATAAAAGGTGAATTTATTTGTACATAAACTTTCATATCTATACAATAGACCTGTGCATAAAAATAAAGTTCATGCACAAGTAATATTTCATGTTTTATGCATCAAAAAACTGTTTTTCATTAAAAATAAAATAAATGTTTATATTGATTAAAAATTAAAAAGTTGAATGGAAATATGAAAATGATAAATATAAAATTATTAAATTATATACGTATTGATAAATATACTTCGTCCAACCCAAAATAAATGTTCACCGAAAAAAATCACATGCTTTTAAGTAGTGGGTAACCTTTTATATATACTTGAAATGACAACTCTACTTTATTTATTTACTTAATAATTTCTTTAGACAAACAACTACTTTGTAAACATAAAGTTATTATTAAAACTTAACAATTTATAATTATCTATTATTGTAAATTGACTTTTATTTTTTGACAATTTATAATAGAAAGCTGGAGATTTAAGCTGAGATAAAATGTGTTATGTTAAATTACATAAAATGGATTATTATAACGACTATATGAAAATTTATTTTTCAATATAATATTAGATATCTATTTCTTGTATACAATTAAAAAGTCCACAGTCACGTGCATTGCTCACTCTAAAATGGTAAAATAATATATTCGATTTATTTAAAGTATTAGCTAAAAACAGATGGAAACACTACAAAAAAAATGGTGTTTAGCGACAGATTCAGCGACATTTTTAGCGACGTTTTTTATGTCGGTGACATCTTTAGTGACGTCAAAAGAGGTGTCGCTATAAATGCGTCGCAGATTTTAGTGACAAAAAAAGGCATGTCGCTAAAATTTTTGACACCTTTAGCGACTTCTGGTAAAAGTGTCGCTATCTAGAGTTATGTCACTATTGGTGTCATTGTTTGTGTCGCTGTTCTTAGATAATGTCACAAGTTGTGTTGTAATCTGTGTCACTACTATCGAATGTTGTTACTAGTTGAATCACAATTTGTGTCGCTATTTTTGAATGACGTCGCTACTTTAGTTATTGTTTATGTCACTATTCTTCAATGATGTCGCTACTTAAGTAGCTATATGTGTCACTGTTAATGACGGTTGTTGCTAATGACATTACTGTTTGTGTCACTGTTCTTGAATAATGTTGCTAGTTACGTTGTTATCTCTGTCGCTATTATTGAATGTTGTTGCTAGTTGCATCACTATTTATGTTGCTATTTTTATATGATGTCGCTAATTGAGTTGATGTATGTCATTATGTGTGTCACTATTATTAAATGATGTCGCTAATTATGTTATTGTTTGCATCGCTATTCTTGATCAATGTTGCAATATATGTCGCTATTCTTGAGTGATGTCACTACTCATGTTACTATATTTGTCGCTATACTTGGTTTATGTCACTATTTGTGTCACTATTTGAGTCACTGTCTTTAAATGATGTCGCTGTTGCTATTATTGTTGTTATTTTCTATCAAATTATCATAAATATAATACTAACAATTATATTTTATCAAAAACAAAAATCGAGATAAATCTATTGTTTATTTATTCCATCAAACTATATTATTAACAATTATTTTTTCACTAAAAAGCTAAATATTTGTACTCAAAACAACAAAACTGTTTTATATTAACTAAACTATGTATGCTCTTCTTAGCCGATACTAAAGTACGTCTAGAAGTCTTTCATTGGCCCTTTGCATCTCTCTTATATTGTTCTTCTTGTTGTCGTGCGTCGTAGCTTTTCCTCCAACTCATCAATCCTTTCAGTGGCCCTTTGCATCTCTCGTATACTGTTCTTCCTCCCGCTGCTATGACTTAAAGAGGGACAAAAAACGCAGCAGTTGTTAGTGGGAGTTAGGACACCAATTAACTTAAAAATTGATCATTAATGGTATACACATTATGTGTGTGCTCTATGCTTGTGGTAGAGTCATGCGTGTGGTGTGTCTGGAAAACATAAAGAAAATCAACAGGAACTGCACCTCAAACATGAAGTTAAATGCCTGTGTGGGTGTGCAGAATGTGTGTTTTAAAGTAAAAAGCTTTTTAATTCATGTCCAGAGTTTCATATAAACAGCTTCAGAATCATATCTTCAGTTTTCATATAAAGGCTTAAATCATGATTGTATATATCAAACTTAAAATATAAGATTTTTAATCCAAAATAAACACCAAATGTACCTGAGAGATTGAGACCATTAGAAGAGAACCAACATCATGAGCGAAGGAGAGCAGAAACAACGATGAGGAGCAGAAATCTCACCAGTAATTGCATTAACAATCAAATGAAACAAAGAATTTTTAGCATTTAATCATCCCAAAATAGATAAATAAAACATTCCAAAAATACAGGATCTGTACTTAATATTGTTAACTTTCATATTAGAGTGGAACAATAATTGTAGAAACCTCTGCAAATGACAAAAAAAAACAACCTGCATGAAAGAAACTAACTAATTCCTTATTTGAATAACTTAATCTAAAAAACTATAAACTTAAATCCAAAAGGCAAGAGACATTATGGGGCCAGCACATGCCGATGCAAATGTTTATCCAGTTTGACATTAATTATCTAGTTTTGGACTTTTGGCTATATTAATTTCTAAGTACAATCAACACCTAACATGCACCTGCCATTAATTATCCAGTTTTTGGTCATGATAGCTAAACAAATTCAGCAATAGAATTGGATATGGATAATATTAATTACATCGCTTTCTGGCATTTGAGTTGTCCACGTTCCCGGATTAAGCATCGAGCTAGGTCCTCTGTACCAAATTTCTCGTTGTATCGTTCCTAGCATTGAAAACAAGATATATATAAATTTATAGGATCCACTATTGACAAAATTGTATTATGCCACCTAAACCACACCGAAACTGAGTTATAATTTCGATTCGAAAACTAACTGACAAATTATAAAAACTTTCATGTACAAGTTAGCTGCCATTATATGGAAGCAGAGATGATGAATGCAAAATTGTATTGACTTGGTTCTGGTTTAGGTGAGGATAATCATGTATAAGCGCTTAATTTAGATCTCTAAGACTATACCATGACCACATAAGTCACTCTTCAATGCCTGGGCTGCACTAAATGTGTGAATTTGTTTTAAATCTTTAATGAGTTTACCGCTATATAAATCTAGTATAAAACTAACCCTTGAAAACACTATTTATAAACTTAATCTAGTATAAGAACTGCTATATAAATCTAGCATAAGTCAAAATAAACATTACGAACATGTGTTTATGTGTCGTTTTATGTTAACCCATACACTAAAGCTTCCTGCTGTATTGCTGTCTATTCTGTCCATATTAACGTCTCGGGGTTCCTCATCTCTTCAAACACAATACTAGCAGCAATATGTGTGTGTGTGTGTGTATACATATCAAGTTCACAGTAGGGAGATGGGACGATCAAAAGAGTCCAGACTTAGTTTCGGCCCCCTACCCCAGACTTAGTTTCGGTCATCACTCTGCACCCAAACAACCCAGCAGCACCTGATCAAAAGAGTGTTTTCATTATTAAGGGTGTCTGATCAGAAAGCTTATACTACTATGTAAGTATAATGTGATAACAAATTTGTAAAGATTAGTTGGCATATAAAAAGCATGTTATACATGTAGATGTGTACCACTACAATCCTAATTATTAACATAAGAAAGGTATACAATTATATAAGTATATAGAAGTTAGAAGACTAAATTATATATTATATAAAAAAAATCATTGAAAGTATATATTATATGTTGCCGTCCAGAATTTTCTTTATGTCTTTTAGTCATTAAATTCGATCTCATTTGTTCCCTACCTTTGTTTCTGGAGTAAAGCTAACATGAGCTTGATTTTGACATAAAATCACTTCCTAATTAAAATGCTCACTATATGAAAGTATTCGTAAAATCAACTAAAGACACCAACTTGTTGTCCCTGTTTTCTGTTTTCGTGTTTTAGAGGCTCTTCATGTTACCAACTCAATTATAAAGGTTTGGATGTAATATATCCCTTACCTGAGGATAATAAAAATAAACCTTCATAATAGTAACATTTATCCACTTCAACATGTTATTTCAATAACCCAAAAACTACCACCGTACAGCCTATAAAAGGATATGGAGTTTCTAAAGTCATTGATTCTAGGCATCCAGACTTCAAGAAATCTGACCTATGAAATAACCTCTGTTTTTTCTTTCAAAACTTGATAAATTATTAAGTTGTATTGCAAACCCAAAAAAACAAAAGCAGTATTAAACCTAGAATAGAAACAATACAAGACATCCAAAAGCTAGTTTTTCATACCCTAACATGCCATAATAAAAAAAATAGAACCAAAGGATAAATATCATGTTTTGACATCTAGATATGGAAGAAGGCATGACAATTGTGTTTCATGTATCCAACTAGCCTCCATGAAGATAAAGCAGGCTCCAGTTCCTACCATATTCTAAAAGTCAACACTTACTTCGTTTCTTTTCTTATTAAAGGAGAAATATATAAGCAACTCTTACAAGTTTATATGAAACCAAAATGCATAATATCCCAATATAACAACAAATAAAGAATTGAGTCGCTAAGAAGCCCATATATTGGGTTTTATAAAGGATACAATAATCAACACTTGCAATTACTTCTGAAATAAATGCAAAACATCCTAACCGAATGCGTGTGTATTTCCTAATGATCAAGTATAGGACTGATGTTATGCTATAACAAAGGCGACATAATCTAAAACACGAAAAAAATGACAGCAAAAGAAAACAAATAGATGATTATGTCTTTATGACTTTTGGAGCCCAAAACAATGTGTATTCACATAACTCACAACAAAATTTTGAAACAATGCAGCAGAATTTTAAAATATGTAAGTGTAGGGTATAATGTGTGTATCATAGTCAAGCAGCCCCTTCTGGCTTTAACAGATATGAACAAGATATGGCCAAATTAAAACAAAAACTCACATGAACCGATTATGGACGTATATCAAAATTAAGACAGAAACAGGCAAATAAATTTTGTAATCGAATTAACTCACGGAGTGTTGGAACGAGGGGAGAAGGTTGATGCAATTCCTCTACCACCCACGCAATTCCAGCGCAATCCACAAAAAGTAACAAATCATGATTTGCAAAAATCAAAGACATTCCTTAATTCATCCATAAACTAATAAAATCTAGTCCGAATGATGCAACAAACAGTTGCAGATGCTCATGAAAGAGTAAGAACTTCAAACAAATAAGAAAAAAACTTATGTGCGCTTGAGCAAAGAGGGACGTGATTAAATACATGTGAATCCAAAATTGAAAATAATCGATCAGAGAGTCGTGATTAAATTATCCAAAATCGAGCAGAGAGACGTGATTAAATAGGCCATACCTTTGAATCCAAAAACGAGCAGAGACGTTATCGATCGAGAGACGTGATGGATCGAGAGCATAGAACTTCTGTACAGCCGAGAGTTAAGAGATAATCGATTAATCGAGAGTTAAGAGATCGACAGACTAAATAATCGCACGAGAGATGTAAAACCGCCGATGATATAGACGTACAGCGGAAGCATCAAGCGATAGAGTGATGGAGAGAGTGTAGAGATAAAGGAGAATGATAAAGAATGTAATTTCTTTGGACAATTACAGTTGTAGGTGGAGACCCCAATTTTTGTTTTAAAATTGGTTGGGCTATATATATTTAGGCCCCAATTTTTAATTCACACTTATAAAAGCCCAAAATTAATATTTAATACACTAAATTAATTATTATTTTCAGCGACACATTTAGTGACTTGTATGTAGACGTTGCAAATTCAGCGACATACATAGTGTCTTATAAATGAATGTCACAAATTAGTGATACACATAGTGTTTTGTATCTAGATGTCACAAAATTAGCAACACACTTAGTAACCTATACGCATATGTCGCAAA